>JAEIFV010001036.1:0-63759 GCA_018904265.1 Lordiphosa collinella | reverse complement strand
TCAAAATGGGGACAAGGGGGAAACAATGTAGATGTGCAAATGTATGTAATAGGACGAAGGTCACTCAATGAAGTGATTACTTTTGGCGGTTCTGCAGGGGGCCAGCCAACTTTTTTATTAGATTATAAAGTTTCGCCAAATGGATTTGCCCTTAATTTAAGAAAATTTTTCCTAAATTGGTAAAATTTTTTAACCTGAATTTTAAAAACACCAACCATTAAAATATAAAGCCCTAAAATCGAGAAAAAAATTTCCTTAAATTAAGAAAATCGATGCACCGTCTTTACCTAAAAGTAGGCAAAAACGATGCACTCGTCTCTACTAAAAATAAACAACGATCACTCGTCTTTACTGAAAAATGGGAAAGCATTTCCTAAATTTAGAAAGGTGCTGGCAGTAACGAGCTTGGCGTTTGTGAAAACTGTATTGAGTCAGTGAAAAAACCGGAAAATATAGAAAATTTTAAAAACAACATAACTAAAAACAAAAAAAAAAAGAGAAAACGTTGAACGCTCTCGAACAGGGATCGAACCCCGCCGGCTCGCCACCGCAAATATATCTGTGGTGAGCGTCAAAAGTCCGTGGTTCGTGTAAGAGTGCGGAGGTCAGAGTTCGAATCCGGTATGGGTAAGTAAAAATAGAATGAAAGAAAAAAGTTGTACGGAAAAAATTACACAGCAAAAAGTAGGTGGTGGGCTTGGTGTGGGGGTGTATACAGCAACAACAACACAACGGGTGGGTGGGTACCCACCCCTTTAAATTTGTCTTTTGTGTAATACGGCTCTCTATATTTTGAGACCTTGTTGTCAAATTCGATTAACACAAACCCTGGTATGGGGAAAATAAAGTTGTAATTTATGTAGAAAGCCATTTCTACCCCAAAGTAAAGATAGTTATTCTTGGGCGCAAAAATGAGGGGATATTGCCAATGGGCGGTCTGTGGCCCTGTAGAAAGCATTTTTCTGGGTGAGTATAATGGATAGAGCCATAAATTTTTACATGTAGGTAGGTGTATACCCGATTCAAACGAGTTTGTTTCAGATTTTGAAAATTTTTATCTTTGATGTATCTATCTTTGATGAATGTACAGTAGGGTGCTTTTTTTAAGGGCAAACAAAATTTCAAACAAAAAAAAAAAATAAATCGGTATTAATGGGCGCGACGAGGCCATAAAGTTTGTATTATCCTCCACAATCCGATATTACAATTTACACCTCGCACCTTTCTGCTATCCAATCGGTCTCTTCGTTGCTATCAAACAGTGACGTTTTAATTGTACTTGGTGACTTTAATTTGCCGGAGACTAATTGGTCCTCAACTGAAGAATCAAATGCGCTTTTTCCCTCGAAATCCCATGACCTTATTGATGGACTTCTTGATTTGTCAATGGCACAGGTTAACCCTATTCGCAACTCGATAAATAGATCGCTTGACTTGATTTTCCTTGTACAGATATTGACGTTGTCATAGAACTTTTCTACGATACCTTGAACTCTCTTTTTGATATTTGTGTTCCACTTGTGCGCCCTCGCTGTCTTGATAGTCAGCCTTGGTTCTCAAGGGAATTAACAAACTTAAAGAACAGGAAGTCGAGATATTTTAAAAGTATAAGAAATCCGGTAAGCCATCGGACTTCTCCTGTTATGTGCTTGCCCGTTCTAGCTTTAATGTGCTTAATGCTCAATGCTATAAAGATTATTTTGACCGTTGCAGACTTCAATTTTTGCGAAATCCTAGACAATTTTATTTCTTTTGTTAACTCTAAACGCAAGTCATCCACCTTGCCCTCCTCGGTTATATTTGTCCCGTACTTAACATTATTTTGTACTTTTCGATCCGGTTTTCGTGTCGCACGTTGGCGGCTGCGCCTCTCGGTCGGTTGGGCGGGAGGTGGGCTGCTATTTTGCCTGGGGTTCGAGCGTAACAGGCTTCGGCTTGGTGTCGTAAGGGCCACTTGAACGTACTGTGCATTGTACGTCAACGTCCATATTATTAAATATTACGTATACGCCCCGAGTTCCACATCGAATTTTAACAATGGGATCTAAGCTACATGTGTCGAGTTGTCAATTTTTGAAAGTCTTGCAAGCTATATACGAGGGCCGTCCCAGAAATAGCCGACCTAACTACTAAAACACAAAAATTTATAATTTTTTATTTTTCATCAGGATCCTTTTAGGTCGATACACTTTTCCCAGCGATGTTCAATAGCTTCGATACCTTTTTATACCCTTGCAGAGGGTATTATAAAATTGTCCGGATGTTTGTAACGCATAGAAGGAAGCATCTCCGACCACATAAAGTATATATATTCTTGATCAGCACGACGAGCTGAGTTGATTTAGCCTTGTCCGTCTGTCCGTCTGTTTCTATGCTATCTCCTCCGTCAGTTTTAAAGCTATCCTCACCAAACTTTGCACAAAGTCTTTTGGTACAAATACGCTGCACATTTGTCGGAACCGGCCGGATCGGATGACTATAGCATATAGCTGCCATAGGAACGATCGGTTGAAAACTAGTCTTAAAGAGAAAAACTTTTTTGTTTTTAATGGAAACGCCTCCAAAGTACGTATTTCTTAGTTTACTATCCTTTCCCATGATTTCACTAAGTTTGGTCGAAATCGGATGACTATAGCATATAGCTCCCATAGGAACGATCGGTCGAAAAACTAGTTCTAGTGAGAAAATTTTTTTTTTTTTTTATTGAAAGCGTCCTAATCATTGGCGTACACTTATTTTATTTACTTTGGACACATTTCTACAAAGATTGGTCAAAATCGGATGACTATAGCATATAGCTGCAGTATGAATGATCGGTCGAAAAAGAAGTTCAAGTTAGAAAAACTTTTTGTCTTAAATGACATCGCCTCCAAATTTTGCAATTAACAGTGTATTATGCCTTTCCATGATTTCACCAAGTTTAATAGAAATCAGACATCTTTATAGTATAGATCCCATAGAAAAGTAATGTCCCAAAAATAGTCTTAGAAAAACTTTTTTGTTATCAATGGAAGCTGCAAGGGTATACAAAACTTCGGCCGAGCCGAAGTTAACTTTCCCCTATTTTTTTTATAATAAGAACTGTGAAGCTCTCCAAAATAGGCATTAACCTCGGACTCCACCTCTTCATTGTTGCCAAATCTTTTTCCTCCGAGCCATTTTTTTAAGTTTGGAAATAAGAAATAATCAGAGGGAGCTAAGTCTGGCGAATAAGGGGCGTGAGGTAGCAATTCAAATTTTAATTCATTAATTTTAGCCATTGCAACGGCAGAGGTGTGAACCGGCTGTTTTTGTTCTGAAGTCCAATTTTTCGGTCAATATGCGATGTACAGCACTTTTTGAAATGCCTACACATTCAGCTAACTCACGAACTTTCAATCGCCGGTCACTTAATACACATTTTTTAATTTTGGCCACCATTTCTGAAGTGGTCACCTCATTTGGACGCCCATTACGATGTTCATCTTCGCAGCTCAAACGACCTCGCTTAAACTCAGCCACCCAATATTTTATTGTTGTAAACGAGGGAGCAGAATTACGTAAGGTAGAATCCAGCTCCTTTTTAATATTGGTTGGACTAAGACCTTTTATATGAAAGTATTGTATCACATAACGATGACCAATTTTGTCCATATTTGCAAATCAATAACAAGAGTTCTCTATTAAAATCGACCAAAAAAAAAAAAACTGTGCAAGGTAAAGGCACCAAAATTCAAACTTAAGCTTTTAATAGTCGGTACTTCCCCTTTTTAATATTTTTTGTGAACATTTTCCAACACTACTGTGCTAGGTCGGCCATTTCTGGGACGCCCCTCGTAATTACGAAATTTGGAGGCGATCCCATTTAAAACAAAAAGTTTTTCTCACTAGAACTTCTTTTTCGACCGATCATTCGTACTGCAGCTATATGCTATAGTCATCCGACATTGATAAAACTTTGTAGAAGTGTGTTTAATTTTATAAAATAAGAATATGCCAAAAAAAGGACGTTTTCATTAAAAACAAAAAAGTTTTCCTCACTCGAACTAGTTTTCCGACCGATTGTTCCTATGGGAGCTATATGCTATAGTCATCCGATTTCGACCAAACTTTGTAGAATTGTGTTAAAGTATATAAAATAAGTGTATGCCAATGAAAAGGAGGTTTGTTTTAAAAACAAAAAAGTTTTTCTCACTAGAACTAGTTTTTCGACCAATCGTTCCAATGGCAGCTATATGCTATAGTCATCCGATTTCGACCAAACTTAGTTATATCATGGGAAACGGTGGTAAACTAAGAAATACGTACCTTGGAGGCGTTTCCATTAAAAATAAAAAAGTTTTTCTCACTAAGACTAGTTTTTCGACCAATCGTTCCTATGACAGCTATAGTCGTCCGATCCGGCCGGTTTCGACAAATGTACAGCGTATTTGTACCAAAAGACTTCGTGCAAAGTTTGGTGAGGATAGCTTTAAAACTGATTTCGTCTAAACTCAAGGGAACGCTTAATGCTCAGCTTTTCCAGAAGAAGAGGATTCGGGCAGGAGTACCTCTGTACAGACTGTTCACAGCAGATATGCCTACTGCTCTGGACATACCTATAGAGGAACCGCTGGACCTCCTGACTCGGCAATCATGACACATGACAGATGCGTCTATTCGGCAACAGACGCGTTGCAAGAATACCTCAAGAGGTTTGAGAACTGGGCCTGTCGCTCGAATATATCTATCAACCCTGAGAAGTGTATTAGTGTCATGCACACACTCAGAACAGACACTAGCCCCGGAGTCTTTCTACATGGGGAGGTGCTTCCTCACAAGGCGGCTCATAAGTATCCGGGAGTGACCCTGGATAAGAGGCTAACCTTCATGCAGCATGCCGCCGAAGTTGCAGGCAAGCTTCACAGCAAGACGAAGAGAATGAGTTGGCGCACGCACGCGCTAGCTGACCATGCTAAGCCCCCTCTTTCCTACAAGCAAAATTGATTCGTATATAACTTCGGTGTTTTTAGTCCGATCTTACTGTAGTTTTTAGAATAAATAGAAGTTGCTCCTTAAAAATTGTGTAAAAATTGAGGTGGGAAAATTTTCCAAATCTGAAACAAACTTGATCTGCATATAGAAAACGCCTACCTACATTTAAAAATTTGTGGCTCTATTTTTTAGAGTCTCTGAGATCGACACGTTCATACAGCCAGACAGACGGACGGACAGACGTGCAAACTTTGGTCGAGATAGCTTTAGAACTGAAGGAGCAGATAGCATAGAAACAGACCGCCGGACGGGCAGACGGACATGGCTAATTCAACTCAACAAGATCAAGATCCTCCTGATCAAGAATATATATACTTTATGTGGTCGAAGATGCTTCCTTCAAAGCGTTACAAACATGCGGACAATTTTATAATACCCTCTGCAAGGGCATAATAATTCTATGCACAAGGCTTGCTTTAGTGGAATGAGCTAATGGACCACCAAATTTGAGCCCTGCCTAGAAGTATACTCCACTTTACTTGCATGTCGATCTCTGGTCTACGCTATTAAGGCGATTGGAGTCCCTAAGATAAGAAGACATTTTGGATTTAAGCTGACAAATTTAAAAGAGAAAGAGCGATAGTAGAGATGGGTGCAGGACAAGGATTATGTTGATGGAAAACCCTATGAAAATGTTTCAGTTTTTGGAATCATGTAATGTAGCTATATTTTTGATCAGCTTTAACAGACGTGTCTATATAGACAAATATCTAGGCAGTTAAACATTGCTTTCAATATTCAATTTGATTTCCTCTGGGCAGAGCTTTACACAAAGATATCATTCAAAAATCCTTTACAAACTCTCCTTTAAAATGAACTCCTTTGTTTTTGTGCTGCCAAATCATTTGATGCCTCCCACAAGAGCATTTAAAATTCGTTTTACGAAACGCCGAGTAACTTTTGTTTTGTGTAGGCTTCGTTTTTTTTCATTTTTTTTACTTGGCTGCTAATGACAAAGCGCGAACAAGAACAAAACACTTGACTTGTCATTTTTGACATATAAATGGCAAAACAAATCTCTGGATATTGTTTTAAATGGCACACACACACACACACACACACTTACACACGCTCAGACAAGAAAGATGCCGTTGACGGGGCGAGCTTTCTCTTGGCTAATAAGGCAAGAGAAAGTGAAAGACTGAAAGGGCGAGAGAGAGAGAGGTCTAAAGTCTCCTTTCTAGGGCAGAGAGTTGGTCAATTGAAACTCCAATTTGTTGTCATCAGCAATCAGTGGGCATTATCAGAGCATATGTCTTTTGGCCACATGGTGTAGTAGAAGGACGCTTTGTGGGCTGATGCTGGTGGTAGCTTATGCCGGCACATGCGCAATGCAAACACCGCAATCGCAGACACACACACACAGCCACACTTCGATGGGTGTTTTGTGAATTAAAAGCAGACACACTTCAGTTAATGAAGCAAATGTTTCATACTTTTCATTCTTTTCTTCAATCATATTTCGTTTTTTTTTTCCTGTTCGGTGCCTGTGCCTGCGCCCATCTTCCCCCCTTCCCCCCTTTGCTTTTACAGCAGCAACAACAAGAGCAATAACAGCAAGAACTTTTTGAAATTTCATGGCAAAGTTTTTTGACAGGCCGGCTGCAGGGGCTGCAGGGGGTGTATAGCAATTTCACACATTTACGCACACACCCACACATCCGCACACGCAGACAAGGCGGCGTATGCGTAATGCAGCTTACTGCACTTTTCCCGTTTTTATTGCATACTTTCGAGCGCTTCCCTGCATATGTTTCATTTCATTCAGCCAGTCAGCCAGGCAGCCAGGCATCCAACGCGTGTGACATTGACAGACAAATAACACAGAAGTCACAGAAGTGACACACAAAGTTTTCCAATAAAAAAAAATAACAAGTTGTTTTTTAATAGAAACTTTATGTTTTTTTACCTTCCTTTTTTTCCGCCAACTTATTGTTATCTTTCGCTGAGTTCAGTTATAGCAGTCACTGCTGCTGCTGCTGGGAAATTAATGAATTTCCCCTCCAAGTCGACCAAAAAGGTGGGTGTTAACTACCTTAACATGCTCAGATAGTTAAGATATATGTATGTATGTGGGCTGAGTCTTGCTTTGCAATTACCCGTTTCCTCGGCAACTTTTCTCAAGTTATCTCCAGCTCGTCCGTCAGATATGGAAAAGGCTACAAAAATAGCTATTAAGGATGAGTCAAGGGGCACTTTTACTACATTCATGCTGAGCTCTGCCTTTGGTAACGTTGTGGGTTGCTCTTGGCTTGGCGCTTTGGGCACGTAAGCCAAATATTCTTTATGAAAACTTAGAAACAGACAGCCACCCCCTCCCCAACAACATCAAAATTCCATAATACCAAAAAAATTTTTTAAATCCCTAACAAAATATATTTTATATATATAATAAAATAAAAGGGTAAAGGGAGTCTATTTTATAAAAACAAAAACAACTTTTTTTTTTTTTATACCCCCCAAATAAAAAAAGTTTGGTTAAAAAAAATATTATATATAAACTTAAAGCCTCCCTTGCTTTTGCATACTTTTTTTTTTTTTCGCTTCGAGTTTTAAAATATTTTAACAACCTTTTGTTTTTTTGATTGGCTAAATTTTTTTTTCCTTTAGTATGTGTTCCTTGCTCTCCCTGACAAATTCCATTTTGAGTGGCCTACAATATCTGACTGACTGGGGTGTCAGATTTAGCCAAAGAACCGTCTCTGAATCATCCGTATTAGCTTAATGGGAATGCTTGTTGTCACAAACAAAGACTAGTTGGAAATCCGGCTCGTTTACTTCAAATCTCTGCTTATACATGCTCTGACCCGTTGTGCCGTCGAATCCGTAGCTAACAATCAACTTGGCGCTCCTAATATCAAGATTTTTAAAGATCTCATCCTGCATAAGTACAATCCGGCCAGCAGTATGGTTTAACAGGCTTTGCAATGAAACTTCAGCCAATGTTTCAGTTGCAGTAATTCCTGCAGGTCTTAACTGTAATTTAGCTTCCTGAATTCTTTTTGTTTTTTGTTTTTTTAGTTTTTATTTTAGTTTTTATCCCTGTGCATCAAGAATATTTCTTTTAAATTATTGCACTAGTCACGAAAATGTTTTTCTAATCCTTTCAGTTGTTAAAACTTATACTAACTTAAGACTAACAATGGTTCGACTAACAAAAAATAATTTATCGTCTCCGTAAACATAAATCACACAAGAAATAAGGTTATAATTATACATTTAAAATTGATAATCAAGCTATTAATTAAATTTATTAAATTAAATTAAAGATACAAAAAAAAAAAAAGTAAAATGAAATTATTATTAATTATTTTGTCTCTGTAGATGTTCTTTAAGTTTAATTTAAATTGCGTAGCGCTTTTTTATGGACTTAACATCATTTGGCAGTGAATTCCAATATCGAGCAGCATATACGAAAAACTGTTTCTAGAACTCGATAGTTTTACTTTGGGGGCATATTAAGTTATTTGTTCTCGAGGATATGGCAAAGTTAAGCTTCTCTATAGATAAATTGGTTCTCTGCGAATGATAATGTTGTGCAATAAGATTAGGGCCCCAAACTTCATCCATTCGATAAGACAAAAGGTCAAATATTTTATTAGCGAAAAATGTTATATGCTCATTCCTACTTTTTTGGAATATGTAACGAGCTATAGAATTAAACGTGACTTTCAATTTATGCATACTAGCTGCATCACAATGCCCAAAAATCTCAACGCCATAAAATAGAGTAGGAATTAGACACATCCCAGCACTGTCATTCAATTTTGAATTGGAAGAAACTTTGGGGAGGAAAGACAGCTACCTAAGTAACCATACAACCTTGTTTATCTATTTATATGGTCATTATGATAATGTTTTGTTGAAGGGATACCCAAGTTGGAAAGCTTCCTCAACATAATCTATTAGATACATCAACACATAATATAGGAGCTGCAGCACATTAGTTTTTAAAAAACTGAGCATTTGGATTTAAGCGGATTAAGTCCCAAACCATTTTCCGTAACCCAATCATTAACTTTTGAGAGTTCTTGATTACATATGCAAACACACGCATTTAACCTACTTAGCGGACGACTTACATACATCTGTACATCATCAGCGTACTTATGTATGTTACAGACTGACAGCACATTGGGTAGGCCCCAGAACAGATCCCTGGGGTACACCTCTCGTAATCGTAAGGAGGTCAGACGTGCGCGACCCTGCAACTACAGTCTGTTGTCTATTGCTTAGATAGGATTCAATTAGCTTAGTTGCTGTGGACGAAAAGTTAAATAACACTTTGAGCTTTGTGCAAAGTATTTGATGATTCACAGTGTCGAACGCTTTACGGAGTCAAGCAGACATAGAAACGTTACTTGACCATCATCCAAACGGCTTCTTATATCCTCCGATATTTTTAGAATTGCTGTCGTGCAGCTTCTGTTTTTCCTAAAACCAGACTGGTTATCATTTAGCTTGGAGCTTATTGTTAGGGAATGCCGTATTTGATTTGCCATTAAGTGCTCGCAAACTTTCGATAAATATGGTAAAATCGATATTGGTCTATATTCATTAGATGATTTTGGTATCGGTAATATTTTTGCAAACTTAAATATTTGGAAATGTGGACGTGGTTAGGGCAGTGTTAATAACATAAGTGATATGGTCAGTATAAGGGGAAGAAGTAGTTTGATAAATTTAGGTTGATATCATCAAGGCCCACAGCATTTGATTTTATCTTCAGGATACATTCAAGTACATCACACGAACTAACACACATAAAACTAAAGCTATTATCACAGTAGGGGAATTCGGTTCTATATTAAGGTACATGTTGTGCGTAGCTTCAGGTACTGATATTTGGGTGAATTTATTATTAAGATGGTTTACGTCCAGTTCCGTCTTTAGTTTTGGTTTGAGGATATATGTCGAATTTTGCTTTAGGTTAAGATTTCGCATTGAATTATACTGTGCTTTGCTCAAAGAATTTTCCAGCATAAATTCTAGTGCTTCACTAGGGGAGACAAGTATGGGTTCAGATGCAAAAAGCTTTTTTTAACTTCAGTTGGTCCATTTGAAGTAGGCATTGCTTTCTTTAGGACATATGCTGTATCACATTCATTTGTTTTTTTGGCGGAGACCGCGGCTGCATGCATAAAAAGACTGGTGCAATTTCCATTGTTGCCCGCTAGGTCGGAAGCCAACTTTCTTTTTAAGCGTTGTCCTGCCTCATTATATGGCAGCTTTGGACGACCCATTTCTTTAAGGCTATGCGTTCCTCCTGTCTTTCCAGAAAAATTGTCATATTTAATGATAGCCAATTAGAATGTCTCTTCTTAAATGTTCGGATATTACGGCTACATTTTTTCAGATTCATCTTTACATATTTTTCAATGCAGCTTATTTTAAGGTTTATTTCATTCATTTTTTTCATTGCTGAGCTTGCAGTCGCTTAGTTGCTCAAAACCCAACTTTTTAATAGCGTTACAATCTCGATCGTTGTTTATCCATATCTCGAGCAGCGTTGCATGAGAGAACTCAAGCTTACCTACAAGCTGAGGATACCGCAAGGGCCGCAAATGGCCGCAAAAAACATTAATAACATAATGTAATATACATATTGAAGTTTATTTTAACATACATTATAATTGATTCCGGTTAATTCCAAGAAAGTTCTACTCTATAGAAGACGAGCACTTTGGTTAAGTTTTCTCTGTATATGGACAACACAAAATAACACACATTAATACACAAATAATAAACATTATCACAAAATGCTTATATTTATACATTCTACATATCCTGGCCTTCAATATCCACAATTTGCAATAATTTATTGTGCAAAAGTTATACGACGTAAGTCCGCAAAGTTAACAAAAAATTTGACGGCAATTTTTTCGCAACAATCACTTAACTCAACAGCTGACTTCGATAGTAGATAACAATTTCAGGGTTGCCAAACAATCGAAAATATTATTTGATTTTTGTGATGGACTATGTAGTTTGAAGATGTATTATCAAAAATGAGTTTTGTTTCCATGAGAATTTTCGACTTTATGCCAAAAAAAAATTGGACATTGGGCCCAGTGTGCAAAAGGAACGATTGGTCGAAAAACTAGTTCTAGTGAGAAAACTTTTTTGGTTTTAGTGGAAATGTCCTTATCATTGGCATACACTTATTTTATATACTTTTTACACAATTCTACAAAGTTTGGTCGAAGTCGGATGACTATTGCATATAGCTCCTCAAAGGAACGATCGGTCGAAAAACTAGGTCGAGTAAGGAAAACTTTTCTGTTTTTAATGAAAACGTATTTTCTATACTTTAACACTTTCACAAGTTTTATAAAAATCGGATGACTATAGCATATAGCTGCAGTATGAATGATCGGTCGAAAAGAAGTTCTAGTGAGAAAAACTTTTTGTTTTAAATGGGATCCTTCATATTTCGTAATTTACAGTGTACAATATTATGCTTTTCCATGATTGCACCAAGTTTGGTCGAAATCAGAAATCTATATAGCATAGATCCCATAGAAAAGTAAGGTCCAAAAGTAGTCTTAGTTAGAAAAACTTTTTTGTTTTCAATGGAAGATACAAAACTTCGGCCTAGCCGAAGTTAACTTTTCCCTATTTTTTCCCCCCATTTTCAATGGGAACAGGGGATCATGAAGTTGTGCAAAAGTATGTAACAGGTAGAGTAAGCATTTGCGACCCTATAAAGTATATATATTCTATCACCATTAACAACCGAGTCAGATTTAGCCCGTCGTCTGTCCGTATGAACGTGTGTTTCTCAGAGACTATAAGAGCTAGAGCCAAATTTTTGTATGTAGATAGGTATACCTTGATACAAATCGAGTTTACGTAGATTTGGAAAAATTCCTCCCCTCCCCCTTTAGCAAAAACAGCCACAATTTTTAAGATAGACCTATACTTTTACATATATCAAGCAAGGCCCAATATCTATCTATTCTGAAAAGATCACTAAGATCGGACAATAAAATCAAAGGTACGAATCAATTTTGCTTGTGGGAGAGAGGGGCGTCTTGTATCAGTTACGCGCGCGGCCGCATGCCATGAGTTTGTGTGTATGTTGGAGTGTATGTGTGTTTTTTTTTTTTTTGTCATTGAGGATCTAAAGCTTGCGCCTCCTCGGCGCTTAGGTCGACGTCCGGAAGTGGACTTGTGTTGTCGCGTAACCCACTCAACAGTCCACTCCTTCATTCTGATTCCCGGCGGTACTACCGTTAGGCATACTTCGCTGAGGTCGCCCAAGGCTCTTCTAGGATTCTCCTCGAATGAAGCAGAATTGCGCTGTTTCACGTGCAGCTTTGGAGAATTATCAGGCCAGGTATTACCGCTGACCAATTTGTCTGACCAAGTATTAATGTTCACCAGGTTACAACGGTTGGTGTCCTCCCACCCTAATGCTACAGTTCATTACGTTCGTTTATGTACTGCGGACAGACAAAAAGCAATGTTCTGCGCTCCCAGGCCCCCAGTGCCCACACAGTGAGTACAGAAAGGGCTCTCTGTGTTTAAATCTATGAAGGTAGACCCAAAGGCAACCCATGTCCGTCAAGAGTTGCGCCAGGTAGTAGTCGATATGACCATGTCTTCTGTCCAGCCATACCCTTAAGTCTGGTATCAGGTTAAAGGTACATCGGTCCGTTGGTTAACTTCTGTCCATCGCTGCCGCCAAATGTAAAAAAAAAAAAAAAAAAAAAAAAAATTTTTTTGGTTTCACGAGCCGCGTGAGATTCAGTGTGATGATGCCAGCTGCTATCACCAATGCTTGGGGTACTCAAATGGAGACTGTTCGAATGATGTAAAACTTACGCGCCGGTCACATGTGTTGGGTCTGTAATGGTTGCTGGCAGAGCGTGGTACTCGCCCGGCTGGGGGGGTCCCTGGGTGTTATTATTATTGCCAGCGATAAGGTCGCGCTGGCCTCGCTTCGCATCCAGCGAGGTGCCGCTTTTAAAGCTCAGCCTATGGTCGATCAAAGACCCTTCCATGTTACTCCAGGTGTGGTCGCGATGCTGCTGTAGAGCTGCCCATAAGGATGGTGTGGCAGTCTCTCCTTTTTCTGTGCTGCTGGCTAACACCACTTCGGTTTGAGCGCCAGTGCTCAAGCCTGAACTGCTGAGCCATTCGCTGATTGTGGCTATCGCTGCTGTTGCAGCTTTCCTCGGTGTTTGTCAGTGATGTTTGCCGACGACAATTAGGGCTATGTCATCCGCAAAGCTCATAACCCGCTGCGCCTTCCGGGAGGGCTTGTTGCAGTATACAATTGTACATAGGTTCCACACAGCGGTCCCATGACAGAACCTGAGGTACTCCTCCAGTCACCGTATAGTTGCGGGGCCGTCTCAGCGCGTCAGCACTCTGTCTCGGAATAGTCCTGCACTATTATTTTATGCTGGAAACCTCTGTTGTTCGTGGGCGCCTATACGTAACTCCATGTTGAACGCGTTCTTAATGTCCAACGTTGCCACTCAGACAGTATTTCTTGGCACCTGAATACCGTTGCCCCTTCATCACTGGCTGGCTGTCGCTCGGCGAAAAGCGTCAAGAGTGGGATCGCCTCTTCCGGAATCCAAACTTCGCTGGGGACAAATACCTTTCGACGGCAGACTCGATTCTTGGTATGGACTGTGGGCACTCCAGGATTTTACCGGTAGTGTCCAGCATACAGAGGACTGTAAGATGTGATGCCTCGTTCTACTGGCTTATCTCCCTCTGGAATCAGCACCAATCCCTACGTCTTTCATCGCTTCGAAACGTTCCTTCCCTCCAGGTATGCAATGTATGGCGTTTACAAAGTCTCTAGGGTTTTGCTGTATAGCTAGTTGCACAGAGTTTGGGATTCCGTCAGCCAGGTGCCTTCCCCATTTTGCACACGTTATAAGCATCCTCGGTTCGTCGTTATGTCAAAATGCCTGTTTGCTGAGGCAAGGTGGTACGGTCAGTCGCTGGAGTGGTTCTTGGTGTGGAAAGAGTTGTATGTGAGTGTGTGATGTGTGTGTGTGTGTGTATGTAAAAAGAAAATACGAAAACAAAGGAACAGGGTATTTGTAGTCGGGGCACTCTGACTGCAGCTCCTTACTTGTTTTAGAATAGATAAGAAAATCTTTTCCGATTTTATTCTACAATTTAAATGTTGGTGGTAAAATTCAGTCGTTCAGACCGTAGTATATCTTTTGAAGCTAAGTTTGAAAAGTCATCTTTGCTTTGTTTTTTAAAGTCTCAACTTATATCACTTCCTGCTCACATTTCAAAACAACTCAGTACTATTTTATTCTCCATTGTCTAAAGTGTATACATAGTTAAAATTTTAAATTTTTTGGTTTTTCTAAAAGAAATGGATATAATATTATTGATTTTTATATTTTATGGTCGCTTGCGTCCAACCTGGGAAACTTATCGCTCTCTGCAGCTGGGACAGACGCAACTGTTGATGCAATGGCTAAAGTATTAGACTCTATATGCGATTATTCAGGTGAAAAACTATATCCTTAATGGATTCATCGACGATGTGCCTTTATTTGGTGTTCTTTAGGTACTTTTGACCAGCAGCATTTGGTTAACCACTCCGCACAGCAACGTATTTATCTTTGAGTGGCTTAAACCCACGATGGAGTGGATGAAAACGTTTATTGATCACTGGAGGGATTACTTTCAGCAGATTTATTTTAAATGGATTTATCAGTTCTTATTAATGGCTTCAGTAGATATGGATCAAGACGTGATTGATGGTCAGCAGCTGGAAGAGGAATTAGCTGAAATGTATGATAATGTTAATGGAGTTGAGACAGCAGAGAAAACCAACAAAATGGAGGAGAAATTTTATGACTTTACTCAATGATTACAGATAGATGAATGTTATAAAAGGTTCGAATTAAGAACATAATTGAAGATACATCAGATACCCGAATATGTTGACACTTTCTTTATTGATATTGATGAAATCAAAAGTATAAAGTTTCATAAATGTGTAAAGATGAAGGCTCGAACCGAACCTTTTTGAAATGATCATCAGAAACCACACTCCTTTTCTTTTAGCAAGTCTACAGTAGCAGTTGTTGCATTCAAAGTCACTGACTTATTAAACTGCCCTCGTTCATGTGTGAAAGAAGGTTGTGGCCCAGCTTAGTCAGTTAAGGGCATTTCAAAAGGCAACAAAAAGTTGTCGCCTAGACTTTTATACGCAATGCCAGCTTCTGTAATTCTCGCTCTCTCTCTCTATCTCTTTTTTTTTAGCCTTCTATATTTGTGTGGGTGGGCTTGCGTCTCTCTATATGTCTATGTGTGAAATGAGCTTCAAGTACAGCAGCAGCGGCAACAACAACAACTGACAAGGACGCTCATATGAAAACAAACGCATAATTTAAGCGTAATTGCTGTCATTTTTCATTCGAGTGCGAGTGCGGCGAGGAGAGGAGGAGAGCGGATGGAGGACGGACTGTTCAAGTGCCCCAGTTTGTCTATGCCGCCGTTTGCCCTCGTCCTCGTCCTACACATGCCTCATAAGTGTGTGTGTCTGTGTGTGTGTGCTGAGTGCCTGCATCCGGCATTGAAGCGCCAATAATTATGCAGCTTAGTTTTTTCTGCTACTGCCTCTCTCTCTCCCTCTCGCTCTCCGTCTCTTTGCTTGCACTTTGGCGCCCTCTGGCGACAGCCAGTCCATCAATTGGCTGACTTTTTTGTGCTTCGCTAATCCCATCAAAAGTCAACAGCTCCAGCGAAAAAGAAGAAGAAAACACCCATCCAAATGTACAGAATCTTAATCTGTTGGTTGAATTTGATATATACACAGGAATATCATGACAGTCAGCTTAAGTAAATGTTGAATCCGTACTCTGAGATTCTTCTACTTCCTACCGATTTTCAATACAAACAGAAAAAGCCGAAGTTGGTACAATTTGGTCACAGGAGATGACACATGAAAAACATATTATTTCTTCTTTGATCTAAGACAAAGGTGCCCAAAGGCAGCTTACGGCCACGTAGACACCAATACAAATGAAGAAAAGAATTCTAAAGCAGCTCAACTATAAACAAGAAAGAAAGTCGGTCATGCCCGACTATATCATACTCTGTACCTGTGAAGTGCTGCCCATCACCGTTGCGCCCTGTGCTGCCCATAATTGTTTGTTTTCGTTATAACTCGACAACCGTTTATCCGATCTTTATCATTCCTTTGGCGGATCGATCAAGAACCCTATTAACTAAATATGTCCAGAAGGAACGAACCTTCTATCTATAAAACTGTGGGAGATATGCAGTTTTTTCCAATTTGAGGGGGCGGGAGGGGGCGTGGCAAAAATTGAAAATCTACTTGATCTGCCTGCAAGTATAAGAAACATATGTTCCATATAACACAAACCTCTATCTCTTACCATTTCTGTGATCAGACGGACAGACAGACGGACATGGCTATATCGACTCGGCTGTTGATGCTGATCAAGAATATATATACTTTATGGGGTCGGAGATGCTTCCTTCTGGCTGTTACATACTTTTGCACAAACTTATTATACTCTATGTACCTTTGGTACAGAGTATAAAAACGAAACCCTTTTACTGCCTGGTGCTGTGTTTGTGTGTGTGCTCGTGGCTGTCTGATGCACACGAAATCATGCGACGGCAACAACAAATTTTAGCTGAAGACCACCCAAAGGTATTTGTTGTTACGTTCAATTTTGCAAGAGGCATAGGAGAGAAGGAAAAGGGAGACACATACGAAGCTGTTGTTGCATTTGCGCTATGCGTAAGTTCGTCCAGGACACTTTTGCAGAAATATTTGTAAAGTGCTGAGAGTTGGATCAGAAATAGGTGGGAGGATTAACCACAATATGTTGTTACCTACACAAAGTTTTTGAGCTAAAGATTCGTTTTTATACATTTTTAGGATAGCAACATTTTGAATGAACCCAAATTTACATATACATATGTTCTGGATATATTATTTTTGGTTTGTAAGCCCTGCAGAGCAAAAAATCAAAAACCCTCCTGTTTGTGCGGCTAATTTTAGGTGAAAGAACATTGACTTCATCAAAGCTTAAATATCTTGAACAGTTTTCGAAAAGTTTACTTAGAAATGGGCTAAAATAGATCAGGTCACCTCGTCTCCCTCTCTATTTGGCCTGTGATGTCGTCAGTTGACCTGTGTACTCGAGTGTTGTCGACAGCACGAAGATACCTTAAGAAAACGTTGTGTTTAGGGTATCAACTAGAGCCCTGCATGAGATAAATCAAAGTTCTCTTTGACTTTCTTAATGATTTGATCTATCTATGAAATTCTAGTCTTAGTTCACAAAGTTATTGACTTATTGAATGAGACATGAGCTATATGATCTGTTTGAAATAATTCAGCTCAGCTCAACAAAGCAAACAGATCAACCATGCTTAACTCAAATAGCTCATAGAACTTGGATTACTTAAAATTCTTCCAATGTTATGTTATTTTAAAAATTATTTAAAAGAAGGAATGATCATAATCCTGGCTACGCCGCTGCTATAGGTGGTGGAGTTACCAAGCATTCTCCTTCTTCTGAGGAGTCAGGCAACACCGGTTCGGTCGGCTGGAAGCCTGTGTTAAGTGCATAAGTGACTAGATAAAAGATAAGCAATACGAATTGCTCAGTTGGGAATTTTAGTCACAAATTTTTCGGGTTGACTCAATTTTTGATTTGACTTGATCTAAAGAACCACTGGAACTTGATCTGTTTGGAGTCCCCACAATACTATCTCAGTCTCGGACACTTATGACGTAAAGCTTGAGTTGCAAGATGACTTAAACTCCTTGCAGTCTTGGTGCTTGGATAATCATTTACTCCTAAATTGTTCCAAATGAATGTTTATGACTATCCATCGTTGTAAACCCTTGCTGGTTTCCTATAGGATAGGCGATGAATTTCTACAAAGAATATCGACAGACATTGGGCGTATTCAGCAGATAAATCCGATTTCCGATTACTGATTTATGATTACCGATTTTACCTGCTGAATACAATGATAGCCGATTGCGATTGATAAATTTGACAATCACGTTTGCTGAGATGAAATCATTCTAAAGGTATGATTGGTGAGACCATTAACCGATCGTACGGCCAACTGTTTACCCCATAACTGGAAATGAACTGACAAACTTGCAGCGTTAAAAGCCCTCATTAATGTTACTTAAATTTTGCATAGTTGTAATGTATTTTTAAACTTATCAATCAGTGTTATTCAGCAGAGAATCAAAAGCAATCTCAAATCGTAAATCAGTAATCGGAAATCGGATTTACCTGCTGAATACGCCCATTGATCTTGGAGTTCTTTTTGATCACAAGCTGAAATTCAATCCTCATATCTCTACTATTGTCAACAGGGCGAATGGTGTACTTGGATTCATTAAACGGCGGTCGAAAGAATTAAATGATCCCTTTACCCCAAAACATATTTTCACTGCTCTAGTTCGTTCTTGAATCCGAAATCCGAAGAAGAATTACTCTTGCAAACCGATGTTATTACGGGCTCAATAAGGAGTTCAAGAGCAGAGACCTCTCTCGGAAAACGAAAATTGCGCTATACAAGTCGCTTATCATCCCAGTCCTGCTATACGGCGCAGAAGCATGAACAATGACAAAAGAGGATGAGGCGGCCATTGGCGAGTTCGAGAGAAAAATCCTTCGGAGGATTTATGAACCTCTAAACGTTGGCGGCGAATTTCGCATCCGAATGAATCGCGAACTGTATGAGCTCTATGGGGACACTGACCTAGTCAAGCGCATAAAACAACAGCGGCTGCGCTGGATAGGACATGTTACCCGCATGGATGATAACGCTCCAGCAAAGCGTGTGTACAATCGGCATGCGATCGAGTTGGGAGGCATTCCCCCGTGCAGGGAGACATTGCGAGCCTGGGAGTGTCCTTCTGGTGGAATGTCGCTCGGGACAGAGGCGAGTGGCGGGCATTAGTGGCAGCGGCCGAGACCGTAAAACGGTTGTGATGGCCAAAGAAGAAGAAAGAAGAAGAACCATTCCTTAGTACTCATGTGGTAAAGGGACCAGGCTGTTCGTTGTGGAAATTCATTAATTCCACTATCCCAAACTCCGTAATAGAAGAGTTGGTTTCCACTCTGGTTGTTTTAGTTGTTTGAAAGGTAAACCCGTTTGAAACCAAACACGAAAAGCCAAAGCATAGCCTAATCGATGGGAATTGGGAACAGCAATAAGCAATACTTTTGATATTGATTGTTTTCTATAGTTTGCTATTTATACAGGATAAACTGGGGTTCAATCCAAAAGAGCCAAGTTTTGCTTGCCTTTTAGACTAAAACATGGCATCCAAGATTATGAATTTTGAACTACTTTTTACTTATTACATAAAGACATTTTCATTGCGCATCCAAAAAGGCGGGTTTCATGAAAAAGAGATCATCTAATATTTCCACGAATTTGTGGGAGCTCCCTTTGGCATCATTTTTAAGTTGAATTTTTAAGCAAACTTTTCAGTTAGATTAAATTAGATTAGAAATGTTGTGTAACGCACTTCTGATGAAGCAACCTAATTGCTTCTCATTCTCAGTATGATTGTGCAAGCACAGAGCTGACATATTGATTGGCACTAACATTAAACACTTAATTCCGACCAGTGCAAAAGTGTGGATGTGGGTGTGCATGTATTTTTGGATGCAAGCTCTTTTTGCATATTGCAAAGGAGATTTCGCCTTTACGCCAGCCTCCTGCTCCTCCTCAGAGTCGACCTTCTTGTCTGTGCAACATAGACGGCAACTTTTGTAATTTTAAGCTATACTCTTTTAGTTTCCTTTTGGTCAAGCTATACGCCTATGCGACGGACTCCAATTGAAACGTAATGGTCTCGCTTCAAGTTATTTTTGGTATTTTTGTCTGTGTGTTTTATAATTCAGAGCTTTACTACACTCTTTAAGTATTTAAGACAACATAGGACCCTCAAGGCGTTTGCAAATGTTATGTTCGATTTTCCAATGTAAAAAACTACCTTCTGTGTTTTTTTTATCCATACCATTTCGCGGTTGCCGTATAAGTTAAGATTATGTGTGGCTCTGTATTCTCGTCTGAGTGGTCGCTCTATCCTGTGCCACTTTGAAGGTTTAGTCAGGAAACTCTTGACTAGAAAACACATTTTTGGGGGCGGAAGAAGCTTCTTGATCTTCGAGAGCAGAGCTTCGAAGGCCTGCTGAATGTCAAGGGATATTGCTACCACATTATCCATATTTCGCCTTAACAATTCGATGTAGTTATTTGGGAGTTTCATGGCTCAGATGGAAGCCGAATTGAAATTCGGGAAACGCTTTACAAGCAAATCGAACATCGAGGATTCTTCGAAGGATACAACACTCGAAGATCTTTCCGAGACCTTGGAAGATGCACCATTGGGATCTTTTATAAGATTAACTATGACCTACCTCTCTTGACAGCTGCTTTCCTTAAAGAAGAATAAGTTCTGGGTGTCCAAATCCTATTGTTAACTAATAGCATTTTGCCCCATTCTCATTTTATTTTGTTGAATCTTAAGGGCCAGTTCGATTGTGCTATCATCGTTTACTTGATTGTTTTTAAACGTTTTAGCAGGCAAATTACTTACACTTGATCGGCTTGCAGCGGTTGAGACCACATTTCCGAGTTCCTTGCCAATAAAAAAAAGCAACAACAAGACGCGCAGCAGTTGCCTTCGTACCTTCTATTTATATTCATACCATATGCCTGTCATTTGCAGTGCGGCCAGACGACTCATTGTATTCCCATTTCAATCTGTGTTGCATTGAGTTGTAACATTTGCCTCATATTTTATTGATTGCTTGATACATTTCACATTTCACAGCAGGAGGGGAAAAAATGCGCTGCCAGTTGAAAGCAAATGTTTCGCTGCTTCCCTCAAATGTCAAGTTTGTCTTCCCTCATTGTTGTTAGCTGTTTTGCTGTTTATTGCCCGTTTGTGACTTGTGGCCCCGCTCACCTATTTTTCCCACCTGCCTCGTTTTTTGGGGGGCATTTGTATGCTGGACCAGAAATCTGCGGGCCTGGGCCTCGACTGTGGCTGTTGTGTGTCCTTTTGGCTTTGGGCCAACTCAACTCAACTCGGCTTGAGTTCAGTTCAGTTCAGTTTTGAGTTTTGCGTGTTGAATTCCACTTTGCAACAATTGCAATTTTGCCACGCCCACTTTTACACAAACACCCACCACTCAGTTGCCTTTTGTGCCGGTTTGTATCTGCCGCAGGATTCACTTTGTGACCCGATAATGTTTTTTTTATTTGTTCGTTTTGTATGTGTTGGTTGGTTTTTTAAGCATTTTTGTAATTAGGCCACTTTTTTGTGGTTGTGTCTCGGTCTGTCTGTCTGTCTGTCCGTCTGTCGTGTCAGGGAGAGGCCAGGTTTAAATGCTTTTCAAGTGCCTTTGCCAATTTGGGTTGCATTTTGTGGTTAGCTGTTGCAGCACTCTTTGTGTCGCATTCACTTTGCCTGGCATGAAATTGACTTAAAGTTATTGAATGTGAGGCAGCAACACTGCAGCAGCAGTGATAGTAAAACTGTTTAGCGTTCAGCAACGCTGCTAAAACTGTAGAAAGATATAAGAATTGGAAAGTGTTCTCCAACATTACCCCTGCACATTTTTTAAATCTTTTGTAAGTTCCAAATTGTTGGGCGCATTCAGCTTATAATTTTGATTTGCGATGAAATTATGGCGTCGCAGAGACGCGGTGCTTGTAGTATATTGTTGTTGATTACATTGAACTGCATTTTGAGAGAAATAAAGTGGATGGGTGTAGAGGGTACAACGGACCACCTATAGCAGTTCTAAATCACAGAAGCGGTTCAATCACCACTCCACTCCCCGACGATGCGCCTCACTCGTAAGGAAACTCAACATCCTTCCACCTGCAAGTATAAGAAAGTCCAAAGCACCACCATGGCTACTACGGTCATCCTCTATTAATACCTCCCTACTCGAATTCCCCAAGAACAATACTAGCAGCGAGTCCTTCCCAAAACTTTTTGCAAAAAAATCTGCAAAATCCCAACTTCCTTAATCGATCCTGGTTGTCTAGAATTGTGCCAAAGTATACAAAATAAATATATACCAACGTGAGGGACGTTTCCATTGAAAGCCAAAAAGTTTTTCTTACAAGAACTAGTCTTTCAACCGATAGTTCCTATGGCAGCTATATAGTCATCCGATTTTGTACAAATGTTGTAGAGTTATGTGAAAGCATTCCAAATAAATAAATGCCAAGTTTTTGGGACATTTCCATTGGAAAAAACAACATTTCAGACAATACTTTTTCTATGACAGCTATACTATAAAGATGTCCGATTTCGACCAAATTTAGGGGAATCATGGAAAAGTTCGCGGTTCATCGAAGGATTTTTTGAGCACAGGTCTTTGTTTTAGACAATAACCAAGATAAACTTTGGTCACGTCAGATCAAATCTCGTTATAGTTACCGTTTCTATGGTAAATTTACTAAAATAACTGTAACTTATTACAATAACAAAATATGTGAAAAACTATTTGTAGCTAAATTTACTTTACTAAATTTACTATGGTAATGGCTACAACAAAGTACCTGCAAACAAATATTTCTTCGGTAGATTTTACTGTTTGCAAAGTTAAGGCCCAGACGAACTTACGACGAAAACGTGAAGTCTCATACAAACATTGAGGAAAGAAGAAGCAGACGTAACGGTTTCCTTGCTATTAACATTTTCACGACGCACTTAGAAAGAATTTTTGTGCTTAACAGCACATATGGTATGGACTCTATGTTAATAGGCAGTGGGCCTTATTTTGCGCTGAGCAGCCGCTGCAGTATTGTCGGCACAAGACGTTACGGGCTCTTATTCTACATCCAAGCCATCGATCAGCTGGAGTTAACAAAATTATAAAAAAAATTCAAATGGCGAAAAAATGGCACAGAAGTCAAAACGAAAGGACCACTTGGAAATGATTTCGCTTGAAGACAAGGTTGCGTTGATTTGGCGGTGAGAGACAGGGATGATCATTTGGGATTTATTCCACCCCCAACATTCGGAATTAAATTTTGTATACAAGTCTTGGATTGAAGTGCCCCAGCTTGTTAAAAAAGAAGGTTTGGAACATATGCTGAAAGACTAACACTTTGTACATATAAATTGATTAAAATTTCTACCAATATGTGACAGTTGTTGATTGCCGAACTAGTTTTAAGGCTTTGCGGGAGTGCTAAAGGACTTGTCATCAAAACAAAACACAGCTGATTGAGTAGTGCGACCCACCACCAGCTAATTTAAAAAATGCCATGTGCCTGAAACATTGCGATCGGCGTAATTTTTTTGTTAGTTCTGGTCACACAATGCATACGTTCCACGTTGACGTAATATGTGGTGGCGTTTAAGGCTATCAGTGATTAAGTGAAGGAGAGAAATTTTCGACTCGTATTTGTTGATAAATTAAATAAATAAACAAAAGCCTCAAATCAAGCAAGTCCACTACCACAATGAACAAACTTAAGTCCAGCCAGCATCGCGACAAGGAATTAAGAAATTTATCTCCGACACTGTCGGGCGAACAAACGGCCATCTTCTGTTTGACACAAAAATGAATGGAAAATGGATTTGGCCAGCGACAACTATTTCCAGAATCCCGAATACTATTACCGCGAGCGGGATCGTAAGCATCGAGCAATTGTTCATGCGCTATCGTGATCCCAAAAGTGAGTCCACAAAAGATCAGCTCCACGGGTGTCATACGCTTCCTGGAAAATCTCGAACTGAGTCCCGATTCCAAGCTGGTGTTGATCATAGCGTGGAAGTTCCATGCCGAGGTGCAGTGCGAATTCTCGAGGGACGAGTTCATCAATGGCATGTGCGATCTGGGCATTAATAGCATTGAGAAATTAAAGATCAAATTTGGTGTAAATTCCTGGAGGAGAAGCATAAACGAGACATATCGAGGGACACGGAGAATCTGTTGCTGGATTTGAAACAATTATTGATGACCGCATGAGCAACTACGATTCGGAGGGTGCTTGGCAGTACTTATTGATGATTTCGTGGAATGGTGTCAGGAGAACAAAACCATCTCAAGGAGCAGCAGCAGTAGAAGAACATATCCAGAACTCCTCGCATAGTACGAACATGAATTATGGCTAACGAAGAATTGTTGTTTGGGTTTTATATTATTGGATATATTCTCATTATTAATAGATTATTTTCTGTTTTGGTTTTAATCTCGGATTATTTTAAATAATGAAGATAATTAAACAACCCGCCTGTCCCTCTTCCCCTGTCCTCTACCCTACATTTTTACAATTTTCTATTAAGTAAATAAAATTAGTAAATTGAATGTAGGCAAAATTACTTTACGTCGTAAGTCCGTCTAGGCTTTAGTTATATCTACACAGAAAAAAAAAATGGCGAGATAAAATCAAACTCAAAAAGATTGATTTGATCTCGACCTTCGGATTGAAATTTCAAGCTCGAGTCGTATTAGATCGAGCTTGATACAAGCTCGAAAGGCTTGAAACAGTCCTGAAAAGTGTGCATCAATCCAAAAGGCTTATGTCAATCTCGAATCCGTACTTGAAAGTCAAATAATTCTGACTCGAGATTGAAGTGAGTACGGATGTTCTACGTAAATATCAAATAATCCCTGACTCGAGTTTGAAGTTAGTACGGATGTCCCATATCAAAGCAAATGAGCGAAATAGTATGAGAGCAAGAAAATCTCTCTCACCAGTACTATGAGGCTAAATGGGTACTCACACATACGCAAAGGTTGCTATCAACTTAGTATTTCATTTTATGTGTCGATATTTCTACTATGATGCCTTGCAATTACCAAAACAGTCATTGCAATGCCGGCATGTGGAGAAAGCTAAATTCTATTAAAGACAAACCGGCGGAAGGCAAACCGGAGGTAATGACCTCGAGCCGACAAGAACTTGCTGCTCACGCACGCTCTAGCCGACATTATTCATTATCACATTTTACCCATATTTAATGGGGTACAGGGTATGATAAAGAGATAACTTCAATCTCATTCATTTATGAAGCAATCCTTTTTGGATTAAGTGCAGTTCCAATCAATCTAATCTCGTGCAAACTTGCACCAAGCCGATTTCCCACATAAAAATCAAGTACGAATTTCGAGCATAAATTAATCTCGGTAGTGCTTTGAGCAATTTTTTTCGGATTGAGCGTAGTTTGAATATCGAGCTCAATGTAATCTCCAACTTGCACAAAGCCAATTTCAGATCAAATCTAGTACGAATTTCGAGCTTAAGTCAATATCGGGCCTTCTTGATTGGATCCTACTAAAGGATCAAATCGAGTTCGGATAACAAGCTCATATCAATCCCATGTGGCATAAAGTCGGGATCAAGACAAGAATTCCGGGATTGAAAAAACCGATATCAAGTCAATCCTGTTCGTACTTGGAATGAGAAAATCCCGGATTGACCGACTTCGACATCGTTTGGGATTGATTTAATCCCGAATATCTCGGATATTTTTTTTTCTGTGTACTTCTGTTATTGGTCTAGATCAGCGATGTCCAAAATTTGAAAAGGCAGCCACGCGTGGTTGGCAAGTTTGGTGATTGTGTGTGAGTTTGGACACCACTGGTCTAGATCCTCCGCATCCTTCAGAAGCGTCTCGAAAAATGTGCCATATTCCGATGGCTCTTCACTTCCAGTACTAGAAGATACTAAATGACCTGGCAGTTCCTTTACAAGGTGCAACCATTGCCTTGGCGTCGCTGACATCGCTTCCGATTCCGTCGAGTTCCCAAAAGTATTGCGATTGGGCCATCACACATAATCTTTGAATTTTTTGTTTGCTTGTAGATATTTTGTCCCATTTTGCTCTGATCCGTTTTTGAAAAAATGGCATCTCGCCAAACTCATACCATTTGTTCTTTTTTGCGGGGGCTAGTTTTGAACTATTTTGATTGTGTCCAGCTGGTGGCTTTGAGTTGGCACCTTGTTATCGTTCCTGGTTATGTTTAGATTTTGAGTTATTTGTCTGGCATATTCTGTGACTGTCGGTATCTATGCAGGCTAGTTTTGGTCTTAGATTCTGTGCGTTTTCTTGGTTTGGTAGTTTGAAGTTTAAGCACCAACAAAATTGGCAAATGATGATTTGACCAGCATCGGCGGGCAACAGAAAAATCATCAGCCACTGAGCTGCCGCGTCTATGTCATTAACTGATTCTCCACCTGTACTTACAAATGCTAACTCTCGATTGTATCGATAGTGTTATCGGTGGTTTTCGCAACACTAGCCTTTTACCCTAATATCAAGATTCCAATTCCTTGGATCATTTTTCTACCGGTTTTTGGAAAAACCTTCAATGAACTGGTTCGTTAGGTAAGGATTAGTTAATTTCCTATACGAAATTTTATTTTCGGTGTCTTCATTTTTGGGTACTTGTTCTTCGATCTGAGTTTTAGTTCAAAACTACAATAGGTTAATATTGAAGGGAGAATATGCAAAATAAGAGGAATCGTACACTCTTTTCAAAGGAACTTTAAATGGCTTGAAAAAAGGGATTTCTATTGGAGAAATAGGCTGTTGAAAAAGTGCATTGTGCTAAGCATCTTCCGAAAATCAAGAACTTTTCTTGGTTTTCGAATCAATTTGATATTTTTCTTCGATTTTAGAAATAAGAAACTAAACGTGTTAGGGCTTCTCCAACTGTGTGCTACACTTCATTCGAGTGTGTATTGTATGTTCCAATGTCCTGTCAATGAATGCGCCTTTTATGTCACCCGAAATGCCTATTAGAACTATCAACTGCTGGCCCGGCCAGACGTAAACTGAGACTTTAAGGCCATAGATTTTAGTCTTGGAGTAGAAACTGTAGTAGTAGCTGGCGCAGTTGGAGACGAAGGAGTGTGGTGGGTTGAGCTGGTGTAGGAGTAAAATAACTTGGTCTCACGCATTGCCGCACGAGCATAATTTGTTGTAATTAACATAACGAGCCAACCCAAGCAATAATGGGCAAACTTCCCACACACACCCACCCACACCCACCAGCACACACACACACACACACACACAATAAGGAATCTACGCCTACACAAGCAAACGAGAGTTGGTATTGTGCGACTCCTGCTGTTGCCTTTGTCCTTCATCCTTTTGTGTAATTAATTTGTTTTTGGACGGCTTGAGGTCTGCTCCCCCCCTACCCCTACCCCATTATTTGGTACCTGGCTTGAGTTGTTCGAGGCATTTATGAAAATTATGAAAATTACTTTATTCGAAACATTTAAATTGAAAGCCAAACTCTATTACACATTTCCTCTTTCTTCTTTGCAGCAACAAGTTGTCGAGCTATCTGGCTATGTCATCATTCTCGTTGAGAATGTGGAGGGTAAAATTAAATTATATGGCTCACCGCCCGATCGCGATAATCTGGAAGTGGGCGATGAGATACTCGAGGTTAATGGATTGACCCTGGAAAATATATCGCGCACCGAAGTCATCCGGCATATACACGATGTACGTCAACAATCGGAGTCCAGTTCTATGCAACTATTAATTTCCAACATCCTTTCTTATTGCGTTTTTTACAGTGCATCAAATCCTGCACAATTTGCTTGCGAGTGCGCAAGAAGAATGACTCCAGATTGGGTAAGTGTTGGGCTCAACATTTATAAAGTTCTTGTTTTTTTGGTAAATGAGAAATTTTTAAGAAGAGATAAAGGTAGCTCTTACTATTTTGTTCATTCGAGCGATATAAAGTATAAAGCAATTTGTGACATGTTGGATAAGTAAAGTGAAAATATGACTGTTTTAATGACCTTTATACTGTTAACCTGCAGTTTCTACTGACTCGAGGTCTTGTTATGCTATTGGCTGAGTACTGAGTACAAAGTCCAATGGAGGATACACACTTACAAAGGGGAATGGCTGTCTTAGGCTGTCTTTTTGGTGTTTTGCGCGCAAGCTGCCTTTGGAATTCCCAAACTGTTTTGCCGTCGCTGGCATGGAGAGGCTGCTCTTTAGATAGACATTTCAGGCTCAAGATCGCAAATGAGTGAGGATTTGTTTTTGCACGATTTCCTAATATTGTCTTAATTGTATTTACAGGCTGAATATAAAATTTTTTGAAAATAATCAAAAAAAATCAAAAATAATCAATAAAAATAATCGGATTATTTTTCGATTAATTTTGATTATTTTTTGTTAATCGCCATTAATCCCGATTATTTTTGATTCTTTTAATCGTAATCAATTAGTAGTCAGATATTTTTTACCGGCGGATTAAATAATCATTACAATTATTTTTATAAATAATCTAATTGATTACTAATCGTAAACGCAATTTAACAGCTATGCTCTGTACCAACGAAAGTTGCCGCAGTAGCAGCTAAAAGCAGCGCTGCTACTACTCTGCAGCAGCGAACACTCTTTAACTCATAGCTCAACAACCGTTTATTCGATCTTCACCAACCTTTTGGCGAATCGATAAATAATCATGATAACTAAATATGCCCAAAAGGAACGAAACTTCTATCTATGACTATGACATTTAAGAGCGAAGCTCTTTTACGGACGGTCGACTGGGGGCAAATCCAGAAAACGATTGTCTTTGTGACAGATTTTTTTGGCTACGCTTTTGACTTTGCAAAGTCAGCTGCTTTGGTCTTTGCAAGCCATAGCAGCAGGTTGATTGTGAGTGGGTTGATGGTGGTGGTGGTGGATTTAAGGTTACCAAAACAGTGACCGAAACAGTGACCCAAACGGTGACCAAAACAGTGACCGATACAGTGACCGAACATGGATCGAAACATTGACCGAAACAGTGAACAAAACTGTGACCAAAACAGTGACCGAAACGGTGACTGATTTAGTGATCAAACAGTGACCACATCAGTGACCAAAACAGTGACTCATATTGTGACCAAAACTGTGACCTGAACAGTGACCGAACAGTGACCTTAACTGTGACCAAAACAGTGACCAAAACTGCGACCTGAACAGTGAGCATAGCAGTGAGCAAAACAGTGACTGAAACAGTGACCAAAAAAGTGACTAATATAGTGATCAAACAGTGACCGAAACACTGACCAAAGCAGTAACCAAAACAGTGACCAAAACAGTGACAAGCAATGACCAGAACAGTGACCAAAACAGTGACAAGAACAGGATCAAAACAGTGACCCAAACAGTGACCAAAACAGTGACCGAACAGTGACAGAAACAGTGACCGAAAAGTGGCCGAACTGTGACCGAAACAGTGAACAAAACTGTGACCAAAACAGTGACCGAAACGGTGACTGATTTAGTGATCAAACAGTGACCAAATCAGTGACCAAAACAGTGACCAAAACAGTGACTCATATTGTGACCAAAACTGTGACCTGAGCAGTGACCGAACAGTGACCTAAACTGTGACCAAAACAGTGACCAAAACTGCGACCTGAACAGTGAGCATAGCAGTGACCGAAACACTGACCAAAGCAGTAACCAAAACAGTGACCAAAACAGTGACAAGAACAGTGATCAAAACAGTGACAAGAACAGTGATCAAAACAGTGACCGAAACAGTGACCAAAACAATTCCCATACTTTTTCACCAACTTAATTTACTCTGTGTACCTCTGGTACAGAGTATTAAAATTTTAAAAAATATTTTTCCACAGGTCCTGGCGATAGGCGAAAGGCGATAAAAGATAAGCGATAGAAAATAGGTGATAGCAGATAGGCGATAGAATTAGGCGATGGAAGATAGACGATAGAAGATAGGCGATAAAAGATAGGCAATTGTCAATAGATGATAGGCGATATAAGATGGGCATCAGAAGATGGGCGATAGAAGATAGGCGAATGAAGATAGGCTATAGAAGAAGATGGGCGATAGAAGATAGATAAAAACTAGTTCTAGAGAGAATAACTTTTTTGTTCTCAATGGTAGCGTCTTAAAACTTGCGGGATATAAATATTATCTGCTTCAGCATAATTTTGCCGACTTTGATGAAAATTAGATGAATAGACAATAAAATAGGTGTGAAGTTTTTTTTTTTTTTAAATCCATTAAAATCGATATAAACATAACATTTAATAAGGAAGCTATACTTTTTAATATGGCCACACTGTTTCGGTACTAGGAAAATATAACTGAATGGGGACTTAATACCCGTTAAAATTGTATTAGATGGACCGTGGGCGTCACTGCAGTGCGGAGGGGAGAAGGCTCATTCGACGACTCGAAACGAAATAATCTATTTTCATGTTAATGAAACGTTCTCAAAAACTTCGTAACCAATGCCTTAAAATCGGAAAAATAGGTGAAACCGGGGGCCCAGAAAATCATCATCTATGACCGACTACGCATGGTTCAGTTGGTTAAACGCGACCCGATGAGGTCTTCCAGGATGATTGCCAATGAAGTTGGGAATATTGTGTCATCACGGACCGTGCGACGATTGGCAATGGTAAACCTACCAGGTAGGATTGCTCGCAGGGTTCCTTTGCTTCGGTCGGCAAATTTACAGATGAGGAAGAAATTTGCATTAGATCGTAGAACCTGGTGCTGACCGGAGGGTGAGAAAAAATGGCGTAATATCCTCTGGAGTGACGAAACCAAAATAAATTTATTTGAAAATAATGCCAAAAAGAATGTTCGTCGTCCGAAAGACAAAGAATTTAATCCCAAGTACACATATCAAACTGTGAACCATGGAGGTGGTAGCCTAATGGTATGGGGCTGCTTTTCACGGTATGTTGTTGGTCCAATTCATCGTATTGACGGAATAATGGACAGATTTGTATACAAAAATCTATTGAAGGCGGTGATGCTACCATATGCCGAGGATAATATGCCATTTTTATGGAAGTTCCAGCAGGATAATGACCCGAAGCACGCCTCTCGAGTAGTGAAGGATTGGTTCCGAGTGCAAAATGTGGATGTTCTTGAGTGGCCAAGTCAATCCCGGCCCTCAATCCCATGGAGAATCTCTGGGGTGAACTCAGAAGAGAGGTCGGAAAGACTTTTTGTCAAATCAACTTTGGGATATTCTCCAATGAGCATGGTACAACATTCCAATTGGAACTTGTCGCAAGTTAATATCCTCCATGCCAAGACGAATGGAGAAAGTCTTGCAAAATAATGGCAGATATACCGGTTATTAGCTGCCAGATACTTAGTTTTATATAAAACAAGACCAAAAATAAAGAAATATTGATTAAATTTAAACATTTATCTTCGTACACCTATTATAGTGTCCAGCCAAAATTGGCGGACTTAAGGAAATATTTACTTTAGTTGAATATTAAATGGTTTGTGAAACTCTTTTTACTTTTTGTTTAAAGACAATTAATATAAGTTTTGAAAAAAATTTGATTTGTTGAGATTACAGAAGATATGAATTAGAAATAAAAAGTTAAAAACGAAAAAAAAAATACACCTATTATTTTGTATCTCATAAGTGTATCTTAAAGCTGTCACATACAAAACTAGTCACAGAAAAAGCAGGGTCGTTTTAAGAATGTTACAGATTAGTTTACTCTTCCAGAAAGATTCCTCTTCCTTTCCTTTCCTTCCTCCATCTTTCAGAGGACATCCTTATACACTTCAAGGCAGACCCCACAAATATCATTAGCTTTGATTTATTTAAAACTTGTGAAAAACAAAGAAATATATTAATTTTTATTGTCTTGTCTGGGACTCGAACTCACAACCTGGCAGCCTTGCACTGAACATGAATGCAATGGCATCTCATCGCACAGCACCATAGCACTTGATTATTGCCAATTTTCTAGAGCACAGTAACCAGAACAAATTGCTGTTTAACGACAATCACTGTTTCTCTTCCCCATTTCGATTCTCATAAGAGCAAAATTGCTGCTAGGAAATTGTCGGTAGATCACTGACGGTACATGTTTCGAAACGGTTTATTTCGGTTTCCGGTTCCGGTATTAATAATGCCTTGTTACAAAAGTGGTTATCTAAGTACAAGGCAAACCTCTTAGTTTAATTGGTTTGTAGACACATGACTAAGCTTATGAGTATATCAATTCAGTGTCTCCAAATTTGTGTTAAAATAAAGATCGCTTCAGAACACTTTCTGTCTTTTTCGAGCCGATTTAACGCAAGTTTCCATTAAATTTATGGCTACATTTAATTGGAACAAAACTGTGCGCGCCCCAGTGCTTTCAAAACTGCTTGAATCAGGTTAGCAGTAACTCTTTAAGTGTTGACTTGACTCTCACATTTCTCTGTCTCTCGCTCCCTCTCCAGCGCATTGAGCGTCGCGCGCAGTTTTGTTTTTGTTTTGCAAATTTGTGGTCACTCTCTCATTGGCTATGGCTCATGCTCTCTCTGGCCGCCACCTTTCTCTCTCTCTCTTGGTAGCTTTGGGGCCAACGCCAACTAGCCCCAACGAGAACTAACCGCATCAGTTGTGTGGCGACTGTCATAGCGTTCAGCGTCGCAGAAGTCTGTGTCGTCGCTCGGTTCGCGTTTCGGTACGGTTTCGGTTAGATTCGGTTCTTCCTCCCCGCCGCCACCGCCACCCGGCCAAGTGTGTGTGCGCGCACGCGCGTTGGCGTCTTGCGTCTGCGCAATTTCGTTACGTTTTTTTGAATCAATTTTTTTTTCCCCATTTCACGTGCTTGTGCCTCCCTGTGTATGTGTGTGTCTGTGTATTAGAATCATCTTTTTTTTCGGTGTAACCAATTTGATTTGTGCTTGGAGATTACAAGTAAGTGGCTAACACAAGTGAATGTCAAACTGCATTCTTTGGCATTTTGCACAGCTGCTGTCTGTCTGAGAGAGCCATGAATCAACCAGGGCGCAATGGCCCAGTACTTGAGTCATACATACAGACACACTATGTACATACAAGTGTACTTAATTATGTGCATAAAGCCGGCCAGCAAAACGGGGTGCGGGGGGCATAATCATTAAGCTAAGCTCAAATCGTGGAAAGTTTTGTCTGGCTTTATGGTCAATACTTCAGTGCTTAACCCATTAACAACTCCGCTGTTGGTTTTGGTGTTTGTTGGTGGGCGTGAGAGTGCAAAAAGTGACAGCCAACAGTTTACAAAAAAAAAATAGTTTAGCCAAAGAGTGCGGCAAAAAGCGGTGGGAGTACGTTTTTTTGTTGAATCAACCAACTGGAAATGCCTGCAAAATACTTGTACATGCGAGGTGTATGTAGATGTCTTACAGTTTGGGCAGCATTGCTTGCCACGTGTTGTTGTTGTAGCTGTAAAAGAGGCAAAACAAGAAAAACACTTAAAAAGAAAACTGGCCTCAACCAAAAGAAAAAAAAGAGTTAAACAAGTTTTGTGAAGAGTGGAAATTAAAACTTAAAAACGTTACTTTGAGATTTCTATTTCAAGGAAGAACACACAACGACTGGAATGGAAAAAAGAATAAGAAAATTAAACTGAAATTACTTCAAACCAAAGTTTGAAATGAATTTCAAGCCCAGGCCAACAGAGATTGCTTGCCAGAAACTAACTCCAGGCATTCAGTTTTTGCAGTTGCGCAGAATTCTTGAGCAGAAATTCGGCTTGTTTTTCTGGTAAAGCGAATGACTATAACCTAAAATCTGATGAACATTGAATGGAAGAATGAATCAGAAACGTTTACTTTTGAGTTAAAAAACATTAAACAGTGGTCAGAATCGCAAAATAGTTGGCATAAAGTCCAATATTGCAGATATCAAGCTGAAACTTGGTATATTTGGTAAATATATCACTCAAAAATTTTAAGCTAATTTGACCGGGCCTACCCAGACCGCCCATATATGGCAACATAGCGTATACGTGATCATAAGGCAAAGTTTTTTGAGAGCTGTGAATTAAAATTTAAAGTTTGAAAAGGAATTGGGTTTGTTTTGTGTTGTTTTTTTTAATGTAAATAGTGGTAAATATGAAAATTTATAACAAATTTTTGGATAATGAATGATTATTACAACTAAATTCTTATTTGATGGTAGGCCTCGTACATCAACTTTAAGCTCATATAGAAATTTAAAGTACTACAAGACCCGCAAAAACCTGCAAACAGGATTAATACCATCTTTTAAAACAAAGTTTCGACTTTATTTTAACATATACTGCATAACGCACAAACACGCAGAAGGTTAGTTTTTACTTCACAGAAGACGAGCACTTTGGTTACGTTTTCTCTGTATATGGGTCAACCCAAAAAAACACACATTAATGAAATACTAGGCTCGCCCTGTGGTCGAAATTCGACCATCGAAGAAATTAACACTTAACATTAAACGATGTACACTTTTAAGTCTAAAATAATATGTCAAAAAAGTCTCATATTTGCGTAGTTTTTGGTCCAAAAATAATTGTATCTGAATCGGTTTGAAACCCTGGAAAATCTGATTAACAAATATTCCAATTTTGAACAGTCAGCCAAAAATTGGTTAACTAACTTGACATAGTTTGGTCTTTTTTCTACTTCCCAGAAAGCTATAAATATCGTTTCGTTTTTTCCTTGATCTTTTGTTAAAGTTTTGGTAAAGTGTAAGTCTTAAAGCAATTTTCAATGCATTTCTTTATTTTTGAAGCCGACAGCCTGGGAAATGTTGCTTGAGGATGGCTCCAAAGAAAGTGTGGAAAGACAAAATATATACATTTATTTGAAGAGATTTTGTAGCGCAGTGATAGTGGCTGACCCTACCACAGGCGTTAAATCCATAGATTCGATGTATTTCCGATTCGACGTAATACCGATTCGATCTCAAGATCACTGCACAGTCTCCAATTGTGCTCGGTGTATTTAAATTTGATTAGTGAATTTGCCATCGAATTGAATGTTTCCTTTTAAAGTACCATTCCTGTCATCTTATTAAATTTCCCAAACAATACTGACTATTTTCGCCTTAATTTTTTTAGTCAATTGAATTTAATGCCATCTGCATGTCACCGTATGTATCTTTGATTCGCTATAAAACAATAAATAATTGGAATACAATTTTTTTGGTCTTTGTAATACTCATTTCAACATTACTATGCTAGAAAGAAAGACGAACATATCAATAGGATTAACAATATAACAAATTTTTTAAGAATATTAGTTATTGTTTAAGCTCCAAAATACAATTTTTTAGCAGCACTTGCCTCGCAAAAAAATTTCTTGTCAATTGGATTTCAAACGGACCAGCAACTGTAAATCTGCTTAAAACAAAAACAAAATATGCGTAGAAGCTTTATTCCCCGTTGATCGTCTCTTCACAAGGAGAGCGCACTGAGAGCCACTCTCTCTGTTTACAAAGCTCAAAATACAACTGAGCAAAGCACACAGTGAGTGTTGGCCTGTTGCTGTTGTTGTTTGAAATAAAAACTATGCGTTGGTCTGCTCACCTATCTGTGTAAACTGTGTCTGTGTTAGTACAACTTTTAATTCGATCTAAAACAATCAATAATTGCAATTAATTTTTTTTTTTTGCAGTGGCAGGGTCTTAAAACTCATACGAACATATGGTATACATTTTGGGTTGATTGAATTTGTTTTACTATACTAAAAAGGGTGCCGTACATTCGTATGAAATTTTAGCTTATTGATAATATAGATGTCGAATAATATCCAAAAATGTTTCCATTTATCCATTCTACATACCCTGGCCTTCAAAATCCATTGTTTGGAATAACTTTTTGGTCCATTTTGGATGATGTTGCAAGTTCTAGTGAGAAAACTTTTTGTTTTAATTTTTGGTCGAAATTCGAAAAAAAATAAAAAAATAATTACTACCTTAGTTGTTCTAGATACCAACAGAATTGGTGACAAAATGGTATTTAAGTTGAAAATTCCTCGTTTATATGTTTGGAAAAAAAGGACTTTAATTTTCGCACTGAGGATTGCTAGTAAAACTAGTTTACAAAAATTAAAAATATTAGCCCATTTCTGCTATAACTTTTCTAATCCATTTTTAGATTCCGAACTCGATTGTATCGATTTTAAAAGTATCTTCTGCAAGCGTTTTTATACCCTTGCAGAGGGTATTATAAAATTGTGCGGATGTTTGTAACGCATTGAAGGAAGCATCTCCGACCACATAAAGTATATATATTCTTGATCAGCATGACGAGCTGAGTTCATTTAGCCCTGTCCACCTGTCCGTCTGTTTCCGGTATGCTAACTCCTCCGTCAGTTTTAAAGCTATCCTCACCAAACTTTGCACGAAAAAGTCTTTTGGTACAAATAACGCTGCAACATTTGTTGGAACCGCCGCACGGATCGTGGATGAGTATAGCATATAGCTGCCATAGGAACGATCGGTCGAAAAATTAGTTCTAGTGAGAAAAACTTTTTTGTTTTTAATGAAAACGTCCTTATTTTTGGCATACACTTAATTTATATACTTTTGACACAATTCTACAAAGTTTTATCAAAATCGGATGACTATAGCATATAGCTGCAGTCTGAATGATCGGTCGAAAAAGAAGTTCTAGTGAGAAAAACTTTTTGTTTTAAATGGGATCGCCTCCAAATTTCTCAATTAACAGTGTATTATGCTTTTCCATGATTTTACCAAGTTTGGTTGAAATCAGACATATATTTAGTATAGATCCCATAGAAAAGTAAGGTCCAAAAAGTAGTCTTAGGTAGAAAAACTTTTTTGTTCTCAATGGAAGCTGCAAGGGTGTACAAAACTTAACTTTCCCCTATTTTTAACAGTCGACTTAGCTACTTATAGGCAACACTGGACCCAACAGATTTTTAGAGGGTTGCAGCCTTGTCAAAAATTTCGATAAGAAACTCAACTACTTTGTGTTCACACTTGCAAAAGTATACACATTACAAAGAACAGATAGACACAACACAAATCGCGTATTGCAAAATCCGCTTGATAGCACGTTTATTAAACACACCATTAACTTTATTTTGCACATTTTTAACTTGTTGTTTACAAAGAAAATATTTCAACAGACGTGTTTAAGTTTCGACAAAATAGAAAGCTGCGGTAAATGACCAGCAGAATTCTAGCACTGCACAAAAATCACATTGTTAACTGTACTTTAATAAGGGAAAATGATTATTTATGCCTAGAAATGGGCAATTAAGACCATCTCATCAAAAAGATGTCTAATTTTTTTATGCATAACACGTCTCAACGATCTAATTAAAAGAAATCACTCCGTTTATGCGCGCTCGAACGCCTGGACTGAACCTTCTCCAGAATTTCAGAGGTTTTTGATCTCTTCATTTTGAACTAAGTTAGAAAGTAATTTTTAATACGTGTCAAAAGACATCTCAATTACCTTAATAGACCTGATTAATTTAAAGAAATTGCTTCTTTTTTTATTTAAATATCAAAAATATCGATAATAGCGATGTTCTTCGCTACAAAAAATCAATGTCGAAATGATACTTTCAATTTCGAGGAAACAAGAGAGATAAAAGTATGGGACATAAGCTGCTTAAGCTTAAAGGTAAACCAATATTAGTTTCAATTTTGGCCACTAGCAAAATTATCCCAATATCCCAAATTGTCAGCGAAATTATCCCAAACAACAATATAAACAACACTCTAATACATGCCAGCTTCATACGATCTTCCCTTCAAACTCTGAAAATGATATTCTATATACATCCATTTCGTTTTGTGTTAGCGGTTTCGGTCTTTCATCTTTAATATCAGGCTCGTAATCGACATCTTGAAAATTGATTGTATCGGTAAAAGCAGTGTTGGCTGTCCATTTGGAAATATCATCCGAACTCGGAAGCTGGGGCGTTTCGACACCATCAGGCATTGAAACTGGAAGTATAATTTGTGCATTTTAACACTAGCTTATTTAGCTTAGCAGAAAAATTAATGCATGCGTAGCGTTTGGATTCGACGTCCCCTGTTTGCTGCCAGGTATTTTCTTGCCTCGTCGGCTCCGGCTGTAAATGACAAACCTCCGGTGCGATTGGTTTACCATTGGCCCCGGCCACAGATACCCTGCCCTCCTACCCACAGAGCTTTCTTTTCCTACACGCAGATTCTCGACGTGACTCAGACCTCTACCTGAATTCAGCACGATTCCTTTTAGTCCTTGTTAGTCCCAGCACTTATAAATTTTGCTGTAAGTGGCCTAGGCCAGACTGAGTTATAACTCAGCCTTAGACACTACCTTACAGATGGCGCCCGAGCAGGGACTTTATACAACTCAATTTTCTAATCGATGATACCAATCCAAAAAACGATTGCCGAACACTGTATTTGGCGTATAGTCTTCACCGCTTGCATGAAGCAAGCTTAAATTCCGGAGAAAACCTTATTCTTTGTTCACTTTTGGGTACTTTATGGCCCCAAAATAAAAATAGACAGTTGGTACTTTCGGGATATATTTAGATATCAGGATTGTATATCGATTTGCAAGAAGATTGTTAAAGATCAGATGAACGGTTGTCAAGTTATGAGCAAAAGAATGTTCGCAGCGGACCTCTCATAAGATAGAAGACCAAAGCATTGTCTGAAGCAAGGAGAAACCTTGAGTTTGAGGCGTTTTTGAATTGTTCCAACTGCACATCCATTGTACCTTGCTCCAAGCTGTTAGTACCACAAAAGTGTGCCATTAAACGAGAATGAAGCGATCTCTGTCCAAATGCAAATAAAATAATAATCATAAAAAAGCCCTGCAAAACATCAATGAATGGTTTGTGTTTATGGCCACACAACCAAACCTCCGCACCCCAGAAATAGTCATGAATGTAAATTTGAATACGATTCTCCAACTCTTTCTCGTGTGACACTTGAAATCAATGTGTGTATCTACGAGCATTCATATGCACTCCTGTGGCCACTGAGGTCAAGCTGAGACATCTATGCGCATCCATATGCCACCACCGCCATCCCCTCCTGCCACAGCACAGAATCTGCACAGCATGTCAATGCAATTCCATGGCCAACTGAGAAAACACTTTTGGGTCTCTTTGAGGCAATGACTTTTACACATGGCTAACCAAACACTCCCCTCCAGCCGCAGCCCCCACCCGGTCAGCGCATCTGAGCGCGCTCAATTGTATCGCCAGCGCCTCGCCTCGCCTCGCCTCGTCTCTCCATTGACTTCGTCGACGTCGTCGCCGCAGCCATTTGGCCGCGTGTAAAATCGTAAGACTTACTCACACAATTGACTCAGACGGCGACGTGCAACTGGAGCCAAGAAACTTGCGTTACCGGATTTCGGATGCTGTTTTGTTGCCGCTGCCCCCAAGCCCCCCGCCCTGCTCACCCACTTGCACCTGCAGAGGGGGCCCCCAAAGCAATAGACGAACATTGAAGCCACAGCTACAGCTTCTACTCTTCTCTCCGTTTTGTATCTCTATTGATTTCGTTTTATCCAACAAAATTTTGTTGCTTTGGAATGTGTGCGTCTGTGAGTGTGTGTGAAAACTGGAAATTCTTTTTTGGGTTCGTTGATGTTGACCCAAAAATAAAGGAGAGAGAGAGAGAGAGAGAGACAGCGTGAGTATGTGTGTGTGCGTGTAGGAAGGGAGTCCAGAGAAGATATATAGAAATACCAACACTGATTGTATGGCCTTATCTAAGAACGCCCCTCAAAACGAACGCTTCCCCCTGCACAGAGCAGCTCAAACTGTAGACCGATTTCAGTTTCCAAGAAATGTCAAATAAATTGTGAAAAAAGTTTTAATAACTTCATTAACCAATAAACAAACAAGGCAATCACTTGGAAACATTGAGGGTATTCCCTAGTCCTAAACTTACTACACACGAGCTACTTACTGAGCGAACCTTTGTGAATCACACTGTAGTAATTTGTAGTCAACCAGCTGTTTTTGAGTTATAATCAAATTTCAGACTCCACAGCTTCAGTTCTCTGTAAGACATCTGTTTCAAGATCCATTTCCGGTTCTATCATCAGCAGATTTGTGAATATTGAAGCTTTGCCATCAGCTGCTACACAGCATTCAGCAAAATAACGATTTTATACCGACATTCTAAGGCTTGTTTCAGCTCTCACAGTAATCCACAATTACAGTAGCCAGCATTGAGTCAAATTTTAGAAATAATTGAAAATTTGTAGGGGACATAATTTCTGACACTCTAAAGCTTCTGTGAAGTTTTGGGCAAATATGGATTTAAGCGTCTTACAAAACTTGACCCATCATTTAATGTACCGGCGCTTGCAATTATTGGAAAAGTAAAAGGGCACTCCAATTTCTTTTTAAAGTTATCTCCAGGGTAAATTTTGAGTGAAGTTCCAATTTAAAATAATAAAATATGACGCTTTGTAAAAATTGCACATATAACAATTTTCTATAAAATAATTTGTAATTATTTTTTACTGAATTACTAAATTGTCTTTTAAAAAAACAAACATGTTATTTGTATCTCAAAAGAAAAAGAACAAATAATTGAGTCTTAAGTGGCGCGAGGAGGATCTAAAGTTTTTTTTTAAGTGCTGAATGGGTCATATGAGAATTTGAGCTTTCTATCATGTCGTATTCCATTGGCAACGCACTAGTTTGCACTTTCTTTAACTGCAAGTAGTAATTTATTATTTGCTATCATCGGCATGGCATCCCACCCAACAATTGTAAGATTGTTTTAACAAAAATCACCTTAATGAACATTTTTCCTTGATCAGCACGATGAGCTGAGTTGATTTAGCTCTGTCGTCTGTCCGTCCGTCTGTCATGTTTCTATGCTAAATCCTCCGTCAGTTTTAAAGCTATCCCTCAACCTCAAAAAATCTAGTTCTAGTGAGTGAAAACATTTATTGTTTTAATGAAAACGTCCTTTTATTGGCATAACTTATTTTATATACTTTGGACACATTTCTACAAAGTGTTATCAAAATCGGATGACTATAGCATATAGATGCAGTATGAATGATCCGTCGAAAAAGAAGTTCTAGTGAGCAAAAACTTTTTTGTGTTCAATGGGATCGCCTTCAAATTTCGCAATTTACAGTGTTTTATGCTTTTCAATGATTTCACCAAGTTTATAGTATAGATCCCATAGAAAAGTCAACCAAAAAGTAGTCTTAGTTAGAAAATTTTTTGTTTTCAATGGAAGCTAGTCTACAAAACTTCGGCTGAAGCCGAAGTTAACTTTTCACTATTTTTTTTTAAATTCCTACTTTAACCCTTGCTGGTTTAACAAAATTACTCCAAGCTATTTTTTCTTAGGTTTTACTATAGTAGTCCATTTAATTCTTCGTCAGACAAATGTTGTTTAGATGAATTTGGTTAACGTTTGCCGAAGTTATTCGTGTTTTTCTGAGCAAGCATCGGCTATCTAGTATTCTTTTTAATGTGTTTACAAAATAACTTTTCAATTAACATAAAAGCTCCCAAATGTATACTTTCCGAAGGTTAGGTGGGCAATTTAAATATACTTTTTAATAGTCACATCAACTTTTACATATTTTTTTTACGATTTAGGACTGTTTGGGAGCTGTTACCTTGTAGGGCCATGATAATCTCCAGTCAAATCAACAATTATTACTTACATCCTGACTACAATAGTACAAAACTTAGTGGAATCAAGGAAAAGCATACGAGGGCCGTCCCAGAAATGGCCGACCTAGCACAGTAGTGTTGGAAAATGTTCACAAAAAATATTAAAAAGGGGAAGTACCGACTATTAAAAGCTTAAGTTTGAAGTTTGGTGCCTTTACCTTGCTCAGTTTTTTTTGGTCGATTTTAATAGAGAACCCTTGTTATTGATTTGCAAACATGGACAAAATTGGTCATCGTTATGTGATACAATACTTTCATAAAAAAGGTCTTAGTCCAACCAATATTAAAAAGGAGCTGGATTCTACCTTACGTAATTCTGCTCCCTCGTTTACAACAATAAAATATTGGGTGGCTGAGTTTAAGCGAGGTCGTTTGAGCTGCGAAGATGAACATCGTAATGGGCGTCCAAATGAGGTGACCACTTCAGAAATAGTGGCCAAAATTAAAAAATGTTTATTGAGTGACCGGCGATTGAAAGTTCGTGAGTTAGCTGAATGTGTAGGCATTTCAAAAAGTGCTGTACATCGCATATTGACCGAAAACAGAACAAAAACGCCGGTTCACACCTCTGTCGAGGCAATGGCTAAAATTAATGAATTAAAATTTGAATTTCTACCTCACGCCCCTTTTTCGCTAGACTTAGCACCCTCTGATTATTTCTTATTTCCAAACTTGAAAAAATGGCTCGGAGGAAAAAGATTTGGCAACAATGAAGAGGTGGAGTCCGAGGCTAATGCCTATTTTGAAGAGCTTCACAGTTCTTATTATAAAAAAGAAGTATGAACACGCTGGGGAAAGTAAATTTAAAAAAAAAAAAGGGGGGAGGTAACTTCGGCTCGGCCGAAGTTTTGTATACCCTTGCAGCTTCCATTGAAAACTAAAAAGTTTTTCTAACTAAGACTACTTTTTGGACCTTACTTTTCTATGGGATCTATACTATATAGATGTCTGATTTCGACCAAACTTGGTGAAATCATGGAAAAGCATAATACACTGTTAATTACGAAATTTGGAGGCGATCCCATTTAAAACTAAAAAGTTTTTCTCACTAGAACTTCTTTTTCGACCGATCATTCATTCTGCAGCTATATGCTATAGTCATCCGATTTTGATAAAACTTTGTAGAAATGTGTTAAAGTATATAAAATAAGAATATGCCAATAAAAAGGACGTTTTCATTAAAAACAAAAAAGTTTTTCTCACTAGAACTAGTTTTTCGACCGATCGTTCCTATGGCAGCTATATGCTATAGGCATCCGATTTCGACCAAATTTGGTGGAATCATGAAAAAGTATAGAAAACTAAGAAATGCAAATTTTGGAGGCGTTTCCATTAAAAACAAAAAAAAGGTTTTCTCACTTAAACTAGTTTTTTGACCAATCGTTCCTATGACATCTATATGCTACAGTTATCCGATCTGGCCGGTTCCGACAAATGTGCCGCGTATATGTACTACAAGACTTCGTGCAAAGTTTGGTGAAGATAGCTTTCAAACTGACGGAGGAGATAGCATAGAAACAGACTGACAGACGGACAGGGCTAAATCAACTCAGCTAGTGATGGTGATCAAGAATATATATACATTATGTGGTCGGAGATGCTTCCTTCTATGCGTTCAACATTCGGACAATTTTATAATACCCTCTGCAAGGTTATAAAAACGGGCTAACCCTACTATTGAGAACGGATTATTTCTCTGGGTGCATTCCATCAAATTCATTGGAATGAGTGGCGAAACTCGTTCAATTCATTTTAAGCATGAAGCATGTTCAGTTTGTATGTAAGTCTGCTTTATTCACCTGCAAATGCAGGGCATTCCATTGCCCATTCACAACAATGATAAGCCCACTCCTCCTCCCCCCTCCACCATTCATATTGCATATCAACAATATGTGTCAATCAGATTTGATGGGCAATCATTAACGGCTTTTGGGGGATTTGAAAATAATTGCGACTCCCTACCCCCCACCACCCTCGACTGGCTGACAAAATAAATTACTCATACGCCGCATGGACAAGTAGTCCGCCTGCTTATCGCCGCTTATCGCTGTTTTATTTCTAGGTAAACACAAAGTTTTTGTTTTGTTTTGTTTCTTTTATAATTGTTAGCATTGCGATAAATGTTGGTGGTGGTGGGGGGAGTAGGACGATGACAACTGATGTGGCTGCTGATGGACGGTCGCAGCTTTTTATAAGACAGAATCCAAAATGTTTACCTTCTCATTGGACATATGTGTACATACATACATTCATACGTTTCTTAAGTACTTTCAACTAAGCAATTGAAATTGAATTTGTAGTCGAGTCAAAACTCTCTGGACTGGCATTCAGCATCTCAGGGTCGCAGCGGGGCGGCTGTCTGTTCTGTTATAACTCAGGTGCGCATTGTCTCACGTTTGTTTATTTATTTGCTCGCTTGATTGCCTCACACATGGTTTTTCTTTTGCCTCTTTTGTGTGACAACGACTTCAATTGCAATTGCTTCGCCTCTTCTTTTAGCTAAACCTTTTGCCTGCCGTTTTGCTCCCGCATCTGGCAACTCTCATTGCGTGCTGCGCTTCGCTCCACCTGGCAACAAGTGCGGGTTAGAAGAATGGCAGAATGATACATACATATGTATGTATGTTTGTAGCCAATAAATTGGCTTTAAAAATTATCTGCGCATATCCAATTATTAAAAACGGATTTCATAGCGGTACACAGCGACAGCAAGAAAGAGCAGCTACAATAATGACCAACACAGAGAGAGGGAGAGAGAAGGCGAGAGAGAAGAATCGTTAGATAATAGCCCTTTTAACAGAATGCAACGGCAACTGCTGTGGTGAAAGGTTTGAAAGCCACAACAAGCACAAGCCGAAGAACAAGAATGTTCAGGTAAAACAACAGCAGCAACAACAATGACAACAACAACTGCAGATAAAAACAAAACAACAACAAAGCCAGCATAACAATTGCAGCTGCAGCAGAATCCATTGGCAGCAAAAGAAGAACACAAAGCGACTGGGAGATTGGGGGCCGCTGTGGGATGTGTGGATTGTGTGGATTGTGGGCTGTGCATTGTGCACTGTGGGTTTGCCAGTTATAATTAGAAAACAACCGAATTTCTACTTCTATTTTAAGCTTTTTAAGACATATGTACATATCTATGATTTGCTTATGTCAGTTAGTCAAAGAAAGGCAACTTTAATTAATAAAAAAAATGGTCAAATTTATTCCCAAAATCAGGCATCCAAACCACTAAAATTCCTTAAAGAAAACGCGGTTTTAGCAGCCTCAAACCTTATTTCATAACTTAAGGTATCGTTAAGTCATTTTCCATGCATAAAACTGAGAGAATTGGCTCACAGCTAAGAGAAGAGAGCTCACGAGCCGACAGCTACCTCAGTAAAATTGATATATGTGCATTAGAGCGAGCCTCGAAACGACATGAAATATACTAAAGGGTGATTTTTTAGCTATTATCTTATTGGCAACACTGGTTTAAACAGCTCACGCACGTTTCGCGTTTTGTTTCACTGTCAAACATCTTCAGTTTGGTCTATAATTTAACCATGAATCGTCTTACAAACGAACAACGCTTGCAAATTATTGAATTTTATTATCAAAATGCGTGCTCCGTTAAGAAAGTTCATTGCGCGCTTCTTCCATTTTATGGTTAGTTTAATCGACCCACTGAAGTGACTAAATTTCGCACCAAATTTACATTGTTGGACATTAAACCACCAACACGCTTACGTAGAGTGCGAACTTAAGAAAATATCGCAGCTGTATTGGCCAGTGTTAATGATGACCATCAATTATCGTTTCGTCGCCGTTCGCAGCAATTGGGCCTCTGTTACTCAACAACGTGGAAAATTTTGCGGAAGGATTTAGGCGTGAAGCCTTTCAAAATACAGCTGGTGCAAGAATTGAAGCCACCACCAATCGAGTGTGCTAGACGTACGTGCTTTCCAAGGAGCCAATATAGACACGGATCTCTACCGTTTTGCACGCGGGTACAAAGAATATCATCATGCAATCAAAAATAAATAAGAATAAGCATAGAATCAAGAATACAATAAATAAATAAAAAATAAAAAAAAATATTTACAAAAATATATATAAATTCACAGGTCTGTGTAGTCTGACCGACTACACTAGACTAAACTTATTTATATTTCTCCAATTGATGCCTGAACTGAGATTGGTTCAAAGCCTACTCTGTTAACCCAAAAATTATTGGATTGAAATACAAAAAAAAAATGGCGACATTTACACTGCACTGAGTTTGCTATCGAAATCGTTATCGCCGCAATAACGCAGAATAGGTGCTTTATATTAGCACTATTTTGCTTTATGCGTTAAGAGTTAGGAAAACAGCTGAGTTTTGATTTGGTTTTGGCAGCAGCAAGCAGCCTATTAAAATCAAAAGGAAAATGAGTACAAGCGACTTATGTTTACTATTACTCAGCAAAACTCACCCAGCTGCTCAGGGAAACCCCACCTGGCCCTCCTGGTGTTGACGAGCAGTGGAAGCATATTTCACACTCTATGAGTACAGCTGCCAAGGAGATTCTCGGACTCGCCGAAAACTCCCGAAAACAGTCATGGTACGATGATGAATGCCACCGCGCTACTGCAGAGAAAGACGCTGCCTACAGGAGAACTCTGCAATCGGGAGCAACGCGGGAGAGAGGAGATGCGCCTTTTCAGAAGGAAGAAAAATTAGCTGGAAAAGCGCATGAGGGAGGAAGTCGAAGTGCTGTTCGGAAGGAGAGAGACCAAAAGATTAGGCAACTATCCGAAGGTTTTAAGCCCAGAGTCACACAATTGAAGGACGACCACGGAAATCTGGTCAGAAATCCGGAAGTGGCACTAAACAAATGGAGAAACTATTTCTCTAACCTGCTGGGAGGTGATGACGAACACAATGCCGCCTCTGGGGAAGTAGCGACACCACCAATCGATAACATAGAGATAGATCCGCCGGACCATAATGAAGTCTTGTTAGCCATAAAAAGGCTAAAAAATAACAAATCTGCTGGCGCTGATGAGCTGCCTGCTGAATTGTTCAAGGCTGGCGGTGAGGAGCTGGTAAGGTGCATGCACCAACTCCTATGCAGAATATGGTCCGAAGAAAGCATGCCCGAAGATTGGAACCTAAGTGTACTCTGTCCAATATTTTAAAAAGGAGACCCTGCGGTTGGCGCCAATTACCGCGGGATCAGTCTCCTTCCCATCGCATATAAGGTTCTATCATGCTCCTATGTGAACGTTTAAAGCCGAGAATAAGTGAACTGATTGAACCTTATCAGTGTGGCTTTAGACCTGGCAAATCCACCACGGACCAGATATTCACATTGCGACAAATCCTGGAGAAGACCCGAGAGAGAAATATCGACACCCACCACCTTTTTGTTGACTACAAAGCCGCCTTTGACACGCCGATAAGGTCAAAGTTCTTTGAAGCCCTGTCTACCTTTGGTATTCCAGCAAAGTACGTTCGACTTTGCATGATGACGTTGAGAAGCACACAAAGCTCCGTCAAAATAGGTAAAGACCGCTCCGTGCCTTTCGATACCAAAAGAGGTTTTAGGCAGGGTGATACCTTATCGTGCGACTTCTTTAATCTGCTGATGGAGTACATACTGCGCCAGTGCCCAAATGCTAACAGAACGGGCACCATCTTTACCAGAGATAACATGCTACTTGCATATGCCGATGATATTGATATCATCGGCAAAAGCGAATCTGTGGTAAAACAGGCGTTCTCAGAGATAGAGAAGCAGTCAAAACTTATGGGCTTAGCGGTAAATGAGGATAAGACGAAGTACCTACAATCAACGCGCTTGGACAATCTGTTGCAATGGGAGACTACAACTTCAAGGTTGTTAAGGAATTTGTCTACCTCGGAACGACGATAACCAGCGACAACAACACCAGTCTGGAAATCCGAAGAAGAATTACTCTTGCAAACCGATGTTATTACGGGCTCAATAAGGAGTTCAAGAGCAGAGACCTCTCTCGGAAAACGAAAATTGCGCTATACAAGTCGCTTATCATCCCAGTCCTGCTATACGGCGCAGAAGCATGGACAATGACAAAAGAGGATGAGGCGGCAATTGGCGTGTTCGAGAGAAAAGTTCTTCGGAGGATTTATGGACCTCTAAACGTTGGCGGCGAATTTCGCATCCGAATGAATCGCGAACTGTATGAGCTCTATGGGGACACTGACCTAGTCAAGCGCATAAAACAACAGCGGCTGCGCTGGATAGGACATGTTACCCGTATGGATGATAACGCTCCAGCAAAGCGTGTGTACAATCGGCATGCGATAGAGTTGGGAGGCATTCCCCCGCCTGGTCGACCAAAGCGGAGATGGCGCGACCAGGTGCAGGGAGACATTGCGAAGCTGGGAGTGTCCTTCTGGTGGAATGTCGCTCGGGACAGAGGCGAGTGGCGGGCATTAGTGGCAGCGGCCGAGACCGTAAAACGGTTGTGATGGCCAAAGAAGAAGAAGAAGAAGAAGTTTAAACAGCTCAAGCACGTTTCGTGTTTGGTTTCACTGTCAAACATCTTCAGTTTGGTCTATAATTTAACCATGAATCGTCTTACAAACGAACAACGCTTGCAAATTATTGAATTTTATTATCAAAATGCGTGCTCTGTTAAGAAAGTTCATCGCGCGCTTCTTCCATTTTTATGGTCAGTTTAATCGACCCACTGAAGCGGCTATTCTAACAATTTCGCACCAAATTTACATTGTTGGACATTAAACCACCAACACGCTTACGTAGAGTGCGAACTAAAGAAAAAATCGTAGCTGTATTGGCCAGTGTTAATGATGACCATCAATTATCGATTCGTCGTCGTTCGCAGCAATTGGGCCTCTGTTACTCAACAACGTGGAAAATTTTGCTGAAGGATTTAGCTGTGAAGCTTTTCAAAATACAGCTGGTGCAAGAATTGAAGCCGAACGACCTACCGCAACGTAGAATTTTTTGGTGAATGGGCTCTTGGAAAGTTGGCCGAAGATCCACGCTTTTACCGAAAAATTGTGTTCAGCGACGAAGCTCATTTTTGGCTCAATGGGTACGTAAATAAGCAGAATTGTCGATTTTGGAGTGAATATCAGCCAGAAGCATTGCAAGAGCTACCAATGCATCCAGAAAAGTCACAGTTTGGTGCGGTTTATGGGCTGGTGGCATCATTGGACCGTACTTCTTCAAAGATGATGCGAATCGTAACGTAACTGTGAATGGTGAGCGCTACCGTGAGATGATATCCAAATTTTTTTTGCCCAAAATGCAAGAGCTTGACTTGCATGACATGTGGTTTTAATAGGACGGTGCAATTGACTTATTGAGAGGGACCGGTCAATTGGCCGCCTAGATCGTGCGATTTAACGCCTTAAGACTATTTTTTGTGGGGCTATGTTAAAGCTCATGTCTATACAGACAAGCACGCTTCAATTGACGGAGCATCGGTGACTGTCCTCTGGTGTATGGCGTCTCTTGCTAAATTAGCTTCGGTGGTGGTGGTGGCGTTTCCCGTTTGGGCAAGCAAGTCAGGCAGGTGTAAACGCAAGTCTTGCCTGCTGGTTTTTGGGTGCAGCGGGACTTGGAGTGCCTGGTAGTTTGGGTGCTCAGCCACAAGACCATTCGCTAAGAACTGTTTGGTCAGGAGATTGCAGTGGTCACGTACGCTCAGCATTCGGGTCTCCTCATGTAGGTCATGGTGTGGCACCCTGTAACGGTACGAAGGGTAGCATTTTGCGCACGCTGGAGGTTGCTCTACTGCGTGTCGCTGAGCGCCGCTGTCCTTGCTGGTGCCACATAATCAAACTGGGCTCGGCCAATGGCCTTGTATGTAACCAGTAGAGTCTCCTTATTCTTTTCCCCAGGAGCTGCCCGGGATTGCCTTAAGTGCCCTGTTTCGTTCTCTCTCTTTGCGGGCTATGTTCCTCCGAGGTGCCTCGCAAGAAGAACAAGTTCGAAAGTCCCTCCCAATATTTTTGGTATTTGCTCGTGGGAATTGTGGCTTCATCCACAGTGACGTTGAGCTGGGCGTTCACTATCTTGGTCCAAGAAGTGAATAAGGTGGCGCTGGATTTTCCTGGGGAGAGCGATGGGTTTCGGCTAGCCAAATACGCTGAGACTGTTGGGAGGTATGAGTATAAACTCTCAACTACGCTGTTGTAGTCCCTATCCGACCCTAGGATGGTGCAGTCGTCGGCATAGCTGACTAGTTTGAGTTCCCGAGGTGGTGTTGGCAAACCACATACATAAAAGTTGAAGAGGAGTGGGAGAAAACTCCACCTTGGGGGGGACTCCTTGCTTCAGTTTCCTGTACTTTGATTTGGCGTCACGGAACTCAACACCGTAGCGACCGGTGCTGCCCATTATTGTTTGTTTTTCTTACAACTCGACTATCGTTCATCCGATCTTTATAACTCCTTCAGCGCATCGATAAAGAATCCCGAATACTAAATAAATATAAGCAACTTTTTCTATATAAGAAACTTTTTTTGAAAAAATTGGTTCAGATTAGTTGCTTACCGTCTAGAATGTTCACTGTACTAATAATCACCCACTTAAGTGTATGCACAGGATGTATTTTGCTGCCGCAGTAGCAGCTAAAAGCAGCGCTACAGCAGCGAATACCCTTTTGCTCATATTTAGCTCGAAGAAGAATTTCTTATTAAATGCTTTTAAATTATACAAACAATTTCTTATTAAATATTTTCTTATGCTAAACTGTGATGTCAAGACACACATTGCAATGCAAATTACGCTAGAAATTGATAGGTGCTTCCCCATTTTAACCAGAATTCATTATCCATTCTATTCACTTTTCGTTTTGGCAAATTATTTAATGGGGCCAGTGTCTGATAGCAACTTGCCACAGAAACAGACAGGACAAATGTCTGTAACTCATGATTGCGGATGTTCGAAGTGCTTCTAAGGAAACAATCGGTTTGAAAATTAAATATGTGTGAAAAAACTTTACCAGCTTTTTGCGATTGCGTGACCAAATCTAATAGTTTTCTACCTCTAAATGAAATGTCTAATTGACTACTTATATGAAATTGTGTTCATGGGAACATTCCGCAGTGCTGGTACCAAATTGTTGATAAGTTGCATTAAACATTGCTTAATTTTTTTGTATATTTTCAAGTTGTATAAATAGTTTTAGCGTGTAGTTATCCAATTACATTAAAGGAGCTACACACACACACACATAGCACTTCTGTTAGGGATTCTGATGGCTGACTGTCTCTTTGGGAGACACACTCATTCCTTACCTCAATAAGTGTGGCAAAAGCCATTTGAAAATTGGCTAAAGTTTATGCAATTTTCCGCTGGAATATCTTTTGATTGTGTTCTCCTGCTAGTTTATAACTTTGGTAACTCGCAGCCTCCTCCTCCTCATCTCTCCTTCCACGAAGCCCAAGCATTGCACTCGTTTTCTACTTAGCTAATGCCATCGCAATTCCAATTTTAAATCCGTCTGAAAAATGAAACCTTCACACACATCAATCGCTGCGGCAGCGGCGGCACCTGTCCCTTGTCTTGTTTTATGGCTGCTTCAGGAAAGTTCATGGCTCTTTCCCCCTGCCCACCGCCCGTCGTTGTGTTTTGATGGTCATGGACGGAGGCAGGTCCCAGCCTCCAGACCGGAGTGGACCCGCTTCGGCTGGTTCGCATCAGCAGCAGCAGCAGTAGCCTCGGCCGCAGTCAATGCCGTCGCCGGTTTGGAAATGCGATACAGATACATCATTTTGCGGTTACATAACCCGCGCACATGCTTCGTAGATAAAAAAGAGAAATAAAATATATACATACATATATATAGGTAGAAGTAGATATGTATTGTATGTAGGCATGTTTATGGCTGGTGGATTCGGATTCGAAGAGCAGAAGCAGATAAAGCAAATATACAACAAAATCTTGCGAGCCAAAACGAGTTTCAACCAAAAAGTAACAATCGAGCGACGACCTGACCAAGGAATGTCAAAATAATAATAATAATAATTGTAGAACATCAGTTAATAATAGTTTGCAATTGAAATTCTTTGGCCATGCAGACACACACACACACACACACTCATGCTTATTATTTAATGGCCAATTAGTGAGTGATTTAATGTGCAAGCAACAAAAGAAAAATAAGCAACCTTACTTACAATTTATCTTTATCCACATTCTATACACACACACACACACACACACGACACATCATTATTTAATTGCAAATTAAAATTTAATTGCGAATGTGTGCGTGTGTGTGTGTGTGTGTCTGTGTGCGCCTCTGATTCTGATTAGAGGCCACAACATCACAACAAGCTCCCTGGCACCTTTTGTTTGCCCAGATGACTTGACTGGCAATTAAATTATATAAAATAAATCGTGTTTTTCTCAGACACAGAAATCGCTTGTTAAACAACCGAAAAGAAGTGGAAACAATGGTCTTATTACAGAAATGCTTTACTTAAGGGAATTGTCCTTGCTAGTGACATAATAGGAATGTCAACTTTAGAATAGAACAATTTGTAATAAACATAAGTGAGGTATCACGATGTGTAAATGTTTCGATATTAAGACTCTTAAAGAGGTTCGAACCCTTTCTAATCTCCTTTGTTGACACGGAAGTGATTACGTTTTTGGAAACATACGATCATCTCTTTTATTTAACTTTCGCAGAACCCGCAGATTCCGCCCCTTCTGTAATATCTCATCCTATTTTCGCTCAAATTAAATTGGAAAAGTGGTGAAAACTGTTTTTTATACCCGTTACTCGTAGAGTAAAAACGGTATACTAAAGACGTGCAAATGTATGCAATAAAGGATATATATTCTTGTTCAGCATCAACAGCCGAGTCGATATAGCCATGTCCGTCTGACAGTGGTCGATTTGGCCAATCTGGCAGGCAATAAATGCAAATTTAAAAATAGTTTTGTATACCCTTGCAGCTTCCATTGAAAACAAAAAAGTTTTTCTAACTAAGCCTACTTTTTGGACCTTACTTTTCTATGGGATCTATCCTATATAGATGTCTGATTTCGACCAAACTTGGTGAAATCATGGAAAAGCATAATACACTGTTAATTACGAATTTTGGAGGCGATCCCATTTAAAACAAAAAGGTTTTTTCTCACTGGAACTTCTTTTTCGACCGATCATTCAGACTGCAGCTATATGCTATAGTCATCCGATTTTGTTAAAACTTTGTAGAAATGTGTTAAAGTATATAAAATAAGAATATGCCAATACAAAGGACGTTTTCATTAAAAACAAAAAAGATTTCCTCACTCGAACACGATTTTCGACCGATCGTTCCTATGGGAGCTATATGCTATAGTCATCCGATTTCGACCAAACTTTGTAGAATTGTGTAAACGTAAATAAAATAAGTGTGTGCCAATGATAAGGACATTTTCATTAAAAACAAAAAAGTTTTTCTCACTAGAACTAGTTTTTCGACCGATCGTTCCTATGACAGCTATATGCTATAGTCATCCGAGTTCGACCAAACTTAGTGATATCATGGGAAAGGATAGTTAACTAAGAAATACGTACTTTGAATGCGTTTCCATTAAAAACAAAAAGTTTTTCTCATTAAGACTAGTTTTTCGACCGATCGTTCCTATGACAGCTATATGCTGCCAAAAGACTTCGTGCAAAGTTTGGTGAGGATAGCTTTAAAACTGACGGAGGAGATAGCATTAAAACAGACAGACGGACGGACGGACAGACGGACAGGGCTAAATAAACTCAGCTCGTCATGCTGATCAAGAATATATATACTTTATGTGGTCGGAGATGCTTCCTTCAATGCGTTACAAACATCCGCACAATTTTATAATACCCTCTGCAAGGGTATAAAAATGAATTGGGTTGGCTTGTGATTAGGCTCGGAAGGTCTTTATTTTAGAAGGCTCGGTAAATGGTCCGGTGAAATTGGACTTTGGGTCTTTGGGGCTAATACTCCTAGGTATGTACATATACTCCGAAGCTATTTGTAAATTGTGTATTGTCTGAAGTATTTTCACTTGTCTGATATCTCATAAAAGTTTCCCAATTGAGAGGTCAGACAAGTGAAATAGTTAATCTAAAGCTCCAGTTACCCGACGTGATCGCTCAGCTGAGTTTTCGTCAGCTGAGCAACTCAGTTCAGCGCTTACACATGCCTGAGTAACTCAGTTGAGTCAGTTACAATGTTCATGAAAATGATCTATTTCATTTGTGAATTGGCCACGCAGATTGCCTATTTTTGGTTTTTATATCCACAAGTGATTTTCTCTCCGATTCGGTGGCACATCGCAGGCGTGTCAAGCGCGTCTTGCCGTAAATAAAAACCTAGCAAATCTATAACATGTTCGGCCTACCGTGTGGTCTAGACGGTCTCGCTGATCACTCCCTGTATAAATCAGGTGCCTACTCAGACGAAGGCTATCTGAGTTCTCAAATAAGTTTTTTGTCAATCAACTCACAGTAAACTGAGGAATTTTTCTCCCATCTCATATGAGATCTCGACAAGTAAATAAACAGCTTTATTGATCGTCCAGTTTTCCTTACAGGACAGTAGCCATATTCTAAAGACCTTAATATTGACATTTCTTTTTACTCTGCAATATTCTTCCTGTCTACAGCAGAGACGTGCAAGAGTGCCTGTTTTTTTGACTCGAGTGTACTCGTGGTAAAAGCGTATGCAGTATGATTCAACACTCAAAATATGCAGTCAGCTCATATACTCACTCATCTCGTACTAGTATTTCTGTGACTAGGTGTTGCCGTGAGTTGGAGTCAGATTTGTGTTTTGACTGCGTTTTCGGTCGTTGATTTTTTTTCGAGCGGCAAACGCCGTCTCACAGCTTACACACTTCTTATATAAAATATGCACAATTTTTTTGCTCTCGCTCTATTTGTTTTTGAAACAGTTACTGTAAACGCCATTGAGTTGTTCTTGTAATGTCAAGAGAGAGTCACAAGAGAGAAAGAGCGTCAACTCAGCGTCACTCAGATACTTTCCGTCTGTGCTTTTACAAGTATGAGTGCCAAGTGGAGAGAGTGTTTCTGCCACTGCATAGGCAAAGCAAAAATATATAAAATAATATGTTTATATTGGCATACGAATGTAATTTTATTTTTTTTTTTTGCTTTTGAAGCTCTGTTTACTTGAAATTTTTTAAAAAACGGGCAAAAGGTTTTAATTATACATTAATCTTTACACTTTCATGAACAACTTGTCGTTTTTAGTTATGACTGCACATAGCAAAAAAGTTGTAGTCCACAAGACACGATTACATTTGTTTGATTTTCGCCATAAGAATGCTACAACAACAGTTGGAAAGACACAATAAAACACACAATATCAGCAAAGCGGAATATACAACATATATTTGACATACCGGTACGAATATTTTTCATGATTCCAATGTATTATAAGCCTCGGGATACGTGCAAAGTTCATCAACATTAGCCAACGATTTTTGATATGTCAGGAGTGGACCTCAATTAGCTGACTTTGACTATGCACCAAAATTAAAAAACCGATTTGTCTTATCTTGAGGATAAACAACTATTATACATTAGCGAACCTAGGCTCCGATGGCGAACTAGTCCTAATGATCGCTGTTGATTCTTAGTGCTAAGGCCATGAATTTCGCTCTCTAGAATTTTCTTCCAATCACGACACAAGTACCAGTAAATCTGCTAGTATTATTTCTGACTAATTGGAAAAGTGCAAGTAAACTCTTAGACTTCAACAACTAACGAAATATTGCCTTCATTTGCGCGGCTTACCTGGAGAAGTGTGACATATTCTTTCCCTAACTAATAATATAGTTCCGCTCGACCAAACTCACAAGGCAAAGTCAACTAAGTTGACCAAATCGCGCTACAATATCAAAGTGATTTATTTTATATAACTGTAAAAAAGCGGAGCTAATGTTACATTTTTGGGCATTCTAACCAAAAAGTAATGATTACCATGTCCATGGTTAAGGAGATAAGCAAAGATTTACTAAAACACTATCTAAATACTAAGGATTGAGCCTTTAATTCTTATCATTTGTAAACAACTCATTGTTTATTGACTAATTTAGCTTAAAGAATTGGCTAAATTGTTGATAAATTGACAAAATTTAAGTACTATTTATTTCTATCACTTTAAAAAACTTCAAAAGAAAGGCTTTATTATCCCTAAGAACTCCGTTGGCCACACTTGGTCCTCAGGGTTCGAGCACATGTCGCACATAGACCAGAGCCGAGCACAGGCCGAAGCTTGGCCCAAGAAAGCAAAAAGCTCGCTCTCTGCTTTCAGTCGCAGGCCAGCGGTCGACGAGGGCAGGACAGAGCCGGCTTGCATCGCTTAATTTTCGGGTACTAATACACTCTCACATTTTGGCCTCGCTCTTTATCTTTTCTTCTCTTCAGAAGAGAACTTTTCCTATTCCCAGGAAGAAACGATTTCTTTTCCCAAATGAAGAGACTTGTTCTTAAGCCCAGGATAAAACATTTTCTTGTTCCTTAACAAAATCAATGAAAGTGTGGTTGCTCTAGGCCAGGGTTCCCCAAGAAGAGAGGCTCTCATTCTGTCTCTAACACTCACTGATGCATTACTTCGGCAAGCATTCGGTGTGAGTTTCCGAGAGTGTTCGGCCCTCCGGGGCATGGCTGGGGAACACTGCTCTAGGCAAAGAAGAAGAAGGAGCAAGAAAATCGTTGGTGTATATCACTTGAGTAAGAGCCGATGATCATATCATACTTTTCAATGTCGATTTTACTTGTTTCTAGAACTGATTTCGGATTTTAGTGGAAGGAAATTCCTGTATGTGCCCCTTGCATTTTGCAGTCTCAGAGCCAACGGCAAGTAGTTGTTATTGTTGTTGTTGTAGTTGTCGTCGTTGTTGCTTGTTTGTTTGCTGTTATAGCAGTTGTTGATGCTGTTGTTGCTGCTGTAGGGCACTTCTCACGTTGTGTGGCTGCAATTGGAGAGCACTTTGGTTTATTGTTTATCGATTTGCTTGCGGGCAATTAAAGTGCTGGGGCTCGCTCCCTGGTTAGGGCTATGATTTCAGTAGGGCAGCCCATTAAACGTTGACGGAGTCAGAGTCGCCTGCCTTTTTGCAGTTCCTCCTCGGAAATGTGTGAAGTGCAACACGAGCGAGCAAGGTAGGAAGCGAAAGAAACCCAAGTGCAAATGTAAACAGAAACTCAAGCAGGAAGACGACGACAAGTGTCTCGATTCGAAGAGCCAGTTACCCAGTCTCTGTGATGTGAATGACAACCAGCCAGGCGGATATACCCCCTGGAAATACCCTGTGTGTGTGTGTGTGTGTGCCTGCACTTCATTGATGGCTTCTCAAGTGCGAAACTCACCGGTCTCCGGTCTCTGGTCTCTGCCCGGTCTGGCCTCAGCGCCATTAATTGCTAATTAAGGTTAATAATATTGCACAAACAGAGTGAACAATGGCCAGCGGCTACAGCCGGGCCAAAGCGGGACACTGATGGGCCAACGGCTCTTTGTCGCATTCAGTTTACAGTTTTAACTCGATTACAAATGGGGCAAGTTAAACATTTGCATGTGTCAAACGAGATAGTGTCCGATTCACCCCCACGACGCAGCTGACATGGTCTTGTCATGTCTTATGGATGGACTGGGGAAAGGGGTGAGTGGGACGCGGAAATGGATGCCTAACACACACACACACACACAAAATGAGATTAAAAGTCAAAGCATGAAAAAGGAGGCGGCCTCCACTTGGGTGGGTTCAACGACATGTGGGGACCGACGACGACGACTGCCACGACGTTGGGGCTGACAGCGCGGCGCCTAATTGGATTTGCCCGAGCGTCCCACTTTGCTTTGGGCGCGACCTCGGATCGAGGGCGCCTCCTGCCACCACCTACACCCATTCGACCACTTTTCGGCGCAATCAACAGCCGAAAACGCAAGGGCAGCGAAATGAAATTAAAGCCGAGGTCGTGATGAAGCGCTCACCGAGTTAGAAGGGTGAGGGGGTGGCCCTCAGACGACTGCAGCCGAAAAGCAATAAAAGTGACAGGAAAAAGTTGAGTGAGAGTGGGCGGCCAATGCGAAGATGTCGGCGCTGACAGCCAGCAGTGAGTTTTGAGCAAAAACTTTTCACACAAGAAAGTTGCCAGCTTTTGCTCCCTTTGGCTTTGGCCTTGTCCAATCATCTTCATCAGGGGGGTGGCACAGGGACTTGTGGGCCCTGGAAATCAACGTTTTGTGGGCTGTGAATGCATTCATGAATAATGAATGCCTGGCCGCCAACGAGAATGCAATGAATAAACATTCCTCGAACTGGGAATACCCACCTGTCATTATCGAGTTCACCGGCACGGACTAACTGAAATATGCAACGCGAAGGCGTGCGAAAAGAGAATTGAGGGCTTTCATCACGATGGGAAGTCCTAAAAGTATATACAACAGGATTTCAAGAATCTTTAAAGTTTCAAACTTGTCAATAAACTTGTTGGTTTTTTTCTAGTTACATAAATGTGCTAATCATTTGGTTTAATTATTGTTATCTAAACACGTTTCAATATGAAAACAATTCCCCAAACAGTAACGCCCATTATATGATTATACTTAGAGTCGCTGCCCCCCCCTATCCCTTTGCTACCCGTATGCTACGAGAATTCATTGAACACCACCCACTTTTTGCCAGCACTTGAGATTACAATTGAATTTGCCCTATAAATAATATTGAGAGGCGGACACGTGTATGTGTTTATATTTTTATATAGTAAAAAATATACATTTATGTATGCGCAGCCACTTATAAGCTGGCAATTTAACTTTTGTTCCATTTTTCATAGGTAGCAAATGCCAAACGGAAATGCCTTTTTAATGAATATGTTTCAACGAATGAATGGATTTATTATGTATGCATGTGGACAGACGCAAGGAGAGTCACTGAATTACAGTGCGGATTCGCATCTATTGCTCACTTAAACAATTTCGTTTGGTTGAACAGTGGAATTGGATCACTAAGGACCGTTTTCTCATGTTCCTGTTTTTGCAAATCTGGGTGGATTTGGTCACAAGACAGAGGCGAGTGGCGGGCATTAATAGCAGCGGCCGAGGCCGTCAAACGGTTGTGATAGAAATATCGGGCCAAATAAGAAGAAGAAGTAATGGATTCGGTGAATTTGCACTGCTCATTTTGAGTATGAGCTATGAAAACACGTAAACTCCAAGTATTTGCAAAAACGGGAGCATGAGCGAATAGATCTCTTGGGAAGTTTCTATTTCAGTTATTACATCTAACAGAGATAGAGATTGAGATTGAGACTGAGACTGAGAGTGAGATTGAGACTGAGATTGAGATTGAGATTGAGACTGAGATTGAGATTGAGATTGAGATTGAGATAGAGATAGAGATAAAACTGCCTAAATTAAGAGCAACAGAAATATTAAAATAGCCTTGCAAAGGGAGACATGACAACACGCCTACGGACATAAGGCCCATATGAAAAATGTTATTCATTTCTTTGAAATATAACTCAGAAATTTTCTGGGCCTTATGTCCGGACATTAGGTCCATGGGCGTAAAGACTGTACTCAAATTTAAAGAACATTTAAGGGCAGTGTATACCTTCAGCAAATTTTTTTTTTTAATTTTTGTTTGGCCTTGATTATGTGTTATGGTGTTAAGAACATCCCCTGAAAATTTCCAGTCAAAAAACAAGAAAGAAAGTCGGTCAAGCCCGACTATAACAATCTCTGTACCTGTGAAGTGCTGCCTATCACCGTTGCGACCTGTGCTGTCCATAATTGTTTGTTTTCCTTATAACTTGAATATCGTTCATCCGATCTTTAAAATTCCTTCAGCGGATCGATAAAGAATCCCGCATATTAAATATCTCCCGAAGGTCCATAAAACTGTGGAAGATATGACGTTTTTTCCAATTTGCGGGGGCGGGAGGGGGCGTGGCAAAAATTAAAAATAAACTTGATCTGCCTGCAAGTATAAGAAGCATAAGTCCCATACATGTCAAACCTCTATCTCTTACCATCTCTGAGATCTGTTTGTTCATACGGACAGACAGACGGACGGACAAGCGGACACTTTTGCACAAACTTAATATACTCTGTGTACCTCTGGTACAGAGTATAAAAATCAGAGGTCGTAAATAACAATTTAACATTTTTGCCTTTGCGGTCTGCTCAATAACAAAACCGAAAAAAACCATGCACGCTTGCTCTCGCTCTGAGCAGAACACTTCGTTTCTCCATGTTTTTGTTTTCAGTAGACTGTTCTCAGTTAAGCTTTTCTTGTTTTGCTCTTTCAATAACAATTTATAGACAGCGTTCCGACTGAGCGCTCGCTCTTGAAAAGTCAGTAGATGAGCAAAAAGCCGAACGACTCACCTCAAAGGGTCTTTTTATACCCTTGCAGAGGGTATAATAAAATTGTCCGGATGTTTGTAACGCATAGAAGGAAGCATCTCCGACCACATAAAGTATATATATTCTTGATCAGCACGACGAGCTGAGTTGACTTAGTCTTGTCCGTCTGTTTCTATGCTATCTCCTCCGTCAGTTTTAAAGCTATCCTCACCAAACTTTGCACGAAGTCTTTCGGTACAAATACGCTGCACATTTGTCGGAACCGGCCGGATCGGATGACTATACCATATAGCTGTCATAGAAACGATCGGTCCAAAAACTAGTCTTAGTGAGAAAAACTTTTTTGTTTTTAATGGAAACGCCTCCAAAACGTACTTCTTAGTTTACTAACCTTTTCCATGATTTCACAACGTTTGGTCAAAATCGGATGACTATAGCATATAGCTGTCATAGGAACGATCGGTTCAAAAACTAGTCTTAGTGAGAAAAACTTTTTTGTTTTTAATGAAAACGTCCTTATTATTGGCATACACTTATTTTATATACTTTTACACAGTTCTACAAAGTTTGGTCGAAATCGGATGACTATAGCATATAGCTCCCATGGGAACGATCGGTCGAAAGCTAGTTCGAGTGAGGAAAACTTTTTTGTTTTTAATGGGATCGCCTCCAAATTTCGTAATTAACAGTGTATTATGCTTTTTCAGACATCCATATAGTATAGATCCCATAGAAAAGTAAGGTCCAAAAAGTAGTCTTTGTTAGAAAAACTATATATCAGAGCTGCCATAGGAATGATCGTTCAATAAATGGGTCTTAGTGTTAAAAACTTTTATGTCCTTAATGTTAAAGTTCCTTAAATCGGCAATTTAAAACAATGTAAGCTTTCCAACAACATTTGTAAAATGTGTTCGAAAACGGATGACCATCTATTAGAGGGGCACACGTGACGTAAATTGGCACGTGTCACGAAGTGGACGTGATCAAACACAGAGTTTCGTGCGTGAAAATCCGTGATCCATGCGTGTTTCGTAAGTGAATTAGGGTCAAACATCAAGAATCAAGAAATCAAGTGTTGCAGTATTCACGAATTTTGTTAATTAATAACTATCATTACTAAAAAATGTGCATAGTTTTTATACCCTGTTCCCATTGAAAATGGGAAAAGGGGGATCATGAAGTTGTGCAAAAGTATGTAACAGGTAGAAGGAAACATTTGCGACCCTATAAAGTATATATATTCTTGATCAGCATCAACAGCCGAGTCGATTTAGCCCTGTCCGTCTGTCCGTCCGTCTGTCCGTATGAACGCGTAAATCTCAGAGACTATAAGAGTAAGACCACAATTTTTTGCATGTAGGTAGGTGTATACCCGATTCAAATCGAGTTTGTTTCAGATTTGGAAAATTCCTCCCCCTCCCCCCTTTAAGCGCAAAAATCTGTCACAGCCACAATTTTTAAGTTAGACCTTCCAAACTTTATACATATCAAGTAAGGCCCAATATCTATTTATTCTGAAAAGATCAATAAGATCGGACAAAAAACACCGAAGTTATATACGAATCAATTTTGCTTGTGGGAGAGAGAGAGGGCCTTGTATTGTCAGTTACCGCGTTTACGCGTGCTTGTGTGCGTATGTAAGAGTGGGTGTGTGTATGTGTGAGTGTGTATATATGTGTATGAAAATACAAGAAGTCAAGGGAACAGGCTATTTTGTAGTCGGAGCACTCGACTACAGCTCCCTTACTTGTTTATAGTATTTATCTAATAAAAAATGGTACGGGCACAGTCAAATGAAATTAAAGCAACTTTAACTGGAAACTGACACGAACCTTGAATGTATTTCGTTTGGCAATTGCAGCAAATCGGCTTAAAATTTTAATTATGTGTGACAGAAAAGAAGACGAAGTAGAAAGAGACCTTTTGAAAGTATTAAGGCCCTTGCAAGGAAGTGTTGTCATGCTCCTCTCTGCATGACACAGGTGGGTCGTTGTGACTCTGGTGCATTCAACAAGAACCAAGGAAAGAATCAGACTTAGACTGGATTTACACGGTTAACACAAACAAATTTTAAAAGTTCACAGCAAAATCGTTGCCCGGATAAGATCGGAAGAATACAGCCTTAACTGCAGTTAGTATGTGTGTGTATAACAGCTTTGTATTTTGTTAAGTTCATTTTTACGAAGATGAACTTTTATCGTGCGTGAGCATTCGTAGCGAGTTCTTACATCGTGCATGATTCGTGAGTGACGCAAAACGCTTCTAAAATTACGTAAGGAGTTTTTATTTCGTGAATCGTTCGTGACGTGATAGAAAATTCGCTCACGCTCACAGCTCTACTATCTATTAAGAAAAGTAAGATGACCAATTTGAGTCTCTTAAACTTTTTTGATTTAAAGATGTGCGTTTTAATTGCAGTGATGTTATAGTGTGTGCGAGAATTCTATGAACGTAAAGATCCAATTGATTCTATTTTACTTTAGCCCAGCTGAGGTATCCCAAATGTGTTGAAGGTTTCCTTCAACGACGAGTCGTCCAGAATAAACATACATGCCAAGATTTCATGTAAATTTTTTAAATTGCTCCCTTTTATAAATACTAAGGTATTTATTGTTTGTTTAATAAATCGTTAAGGTTTTTTACAAACATTCCATCGAGACTACTATGCTATACTGTAAAAATAGAATAAAATTGGTGGATCTTTGCGATATTTAGAATTTTCAAGTTTAATTCGCTAATACGTATTTGCAAGAATCTTGTTGGTATCAGCACTTCAAACTCACTCATGAGATTATCCAAAGCTGCCCATATTTACAAAATCTTTATTGTTTCGTTGAATACACAAGGCAAAACAAAATTCGACTTTTCCCGTATCTGAAAGGGTTGGTAGTGATTCTAGATACCGTGTGCTAAGCAAGACTGCGTTTCAGAAATTGTCCATCACGTCGATATTTTAAGTAATTTACAGGCTAAAGTGGCTATTTTGACTCTTTAAAGACGTTTTGGAAATCTGTTCTATTGTTTGGATTCTCTTTGATACCATCGGAAAGTACATCCCCTTAGCTTTGAAATGAACTGTCCCAAACAATTCTGCAATATTTTTGGATTCTTACACAGAAGTTTACAAAGAGGCTCCATTGAAAAAATTCAGAATTGTTTGGGATAGTTCACTTCAGTAAGAGACTGCTTTCCGATGGTATCAAGAGAGTCAAAACAATAGGATGGATTCCCCAAAAAAACGCCCTAAAAATTCATTAAACTAGGCACTTTAGCATCATGAAGCTTAAATTACTAAAATCTAAGTGATGGACAATTTTTTAAAACGAAGTCTTGCTTAGCACACGAAAATCCTTTAAGTCACTATGAACCTTCCATATACTGGGGACCTTGTTGCCTAGTGTTATTGAATTAAAATCAATCCTAGACTTAGAGATGGCTAACCCAGCACTTTGACTAAATCTTTCAAAATGAGTCCTTTAAAACCCTATACATTATTTCTATTTATTCTCAAGTAAAAAGTGCTTTGGAAAAGTACATTTGGCAGACTCTTAAAATTTGCATCGATGTGTTACTTCTAAAACATAGATGCTGCATCAGTCATTTTTACTTCTAAAACATCGATGTCACCAAATCGATGTTTCTTCAGCTCTTATTTCAGGATACTTGGTTTTTGTGATTTGACTGAGATTTACAGGTGGTTGAGTATTAAGAAGCTTAAACTAGTGCTTGGTTGTCCACTCGTGGTCTTCTACTGTGAAATACTTAGGGTTGTGATGGTCCAGTGGATCTATCTCTACATCGACGATTGGTGACGGCGCTACTTCTGTAAAGAAGGCATTGTAAATAAATAGTTTCTCCATTTATCTAAAGTTACTGTGAGCAGACTTTCATTCTCGTCCTTGTATTGTGTGACTTCGGGCTTAGTCAAATTTT
>JAEIFV010001035.1:0-103809 GCA_018904265.1 Lordiphosa collinella | reverse complement strand
CAAACATACCACTAACTCTTAGACATACGTATGCCCAAACATATGTATGTACGTATGTAATTAATTAATAATCAAGAACATCCGTGTCTCCGCCTCACGACAAGGCGTTCCTGAGTAAAAATTAACCACTTTTATGCACAATACATACATCCATACATACTCGTACGTATCCACACACACACACATGTCCACATACATAACACATATTTATTTAAACACACTTGGCGCAACTTGGTAAATCAGCGTAGTGGATCCTTATACCATACACATTAAAAACAGACATATTAAACTGCACGTTGAAATCAACAACAATAAAAGCGTATCCATACATTTTAAGAGTGATTAATCCCATACTCAATATATGTATGCACACCCGCTCACATTGTTTTGGGAGACTTGCGAAACGAGCACAACACTAACACATCAAAAATAAATTAACTGGCCGCATAAAAGAGATGAATTTTCAACAAAGCGGCCAGAGTTAACAAATAAAACAATAATCCAATAAACGCAAATAGTAAACAAGTGATGTGCATTAGGGCTGCAAAACTATCGATGTTACTATCGATAGTATCGAGGTTTTCAAAATGTTATAAATTGAACATCGATATATCGGATGCTTCACTGCATCAGTGCTGCCAGATTTTTTTGGTCCATTTTTACAATTATTATTAGTTGAAATACGACAAAATTTGATTAATAAGCAAAAAAAAAAGGTCAATTTGGTTAAACGCAGCATTATCAAACCGAAATTTGTGTTCCAAAGTGCAAATAAACGAAATGGCTAGAAGTGGCTAGATCATTTTGAAAAAAAAAAGCTAGCCCGCTCAAAAAGTGGCTAGTTCTAGCTGAGTTGGCAGCCCTCCACTGCTGGTGACGCTTCAAGCTACGCGTAAGTGTTTGTTGAGTTAAAAATGTGTATAATTTTATAAATTCATTTTTTGGTAATAGTTTCTTACAGCAATAATTGGCGGTTCTTCTGTATATATAATGGATAAGTTTTTGTGCACATCAAGTAAGTAAAAACCTTAAAAGCAGCAGTGTATATTATTACAAATCTATTGCGTTTTAGACAAAGTCAACGCTGCTTCTTCTTCTGATTCTACTTTGTGCGCCGAGGAATCAGCTGATGCCTCGTCCAGCAGTAATCGGAAGCGCAAAGGAAATTCTGATGTTTGGAAACACTTTGAAAAGTGTAAAAATAAAATGTTTGGCAAATGTCGTTTATGCGGAAAGGAGTACAAGACATCTGGCAACACATCAAATTTAAGCGATCATTTACGTCGTATACACCCATTATACAATACTGCAGAAGACGTACCTAGAATGGCAAAATTTGTGAAGCGGTCGGATGCTTACGCCCCCACATCATCCAAGGAACAGATGTTGGATGCTCTTATTTCAGAAATGGTGGCAGAAGACGTGTTACCATTTAGCTTTGTGGAGGGTCTTGGATTTCGTAAGCTTATGCATGTGGTGGATCCAAAATACGTTGTACCAAGCAGGACAACATTGCAACATGTACATGTACAAAATATGTACGAGCAAAAATTGGCTATTTTGAAACAAAAACTTAAAAAAATCGAATATTGTTCCATAACAACTGATGGTTGGACATCCCGTGCAAACTGCCATTACCTGACAGTCACGTGCCACTTTATTGAAAATTATGAGTTAAAGACTGCAGTGCTTGCAACACAGCCACTGTCTAACGAGGAAAACCATTGCTGTGAAAATATTGCTACAACATTGAAAAACATATGCGATGAGTTCGAAATTTTTAAAAAAATTGAGACCATCATAACGGATAACGCAGCTTCAATGAAGAAAGCATGCGAAATATTAAGCAAAAAGCACATTGGTTGCTATGCCCACACTTTAAACTTAATTGTTCAAGAGGCACTGGCATTAAAAAAAAAAATAAATTTTAAAAAAAAAAAAAAAAAAATACCAAAAAAAAAAAATAAAAAAAAAAAAAAAAAAAAAAAAATTAAAAAAAAAAAACAAAGGGAAAGTTAAGCGAAGTGAATGCGATTTTGAAATGTGTGAAAAACATTGTTACTTATTTTAAAAACAGCACAATCGCTTATGTCAAATTAAAAAAAAGCTCAAAAATGTTGCAAAGCCATTAAGCCTGATCCAAGAAGTTCCAACACGTTGGAACAGTGCGTTACACATGCTAAAGCGAGTGCTCTTAAGGAAGGAACACTCTTTCAACAGTCCTTTTAAATACTTCAAAGGCACCATCGCCCTTAAACGAGGATCAATTTGATTCCATGAAGGAGATATGCAGCGTATTGGACCATTTTGAAGCAGCTACATTAAACACTTCGTCTGCTAAATCCACCACAGTAAACCTAATTATACCACACGACACTTGGCCTTATGATTAAGATGGACAGTGCTCTCCCAGAAAAAAACAACTGTGGGGTGGAAATTTGCAATTTTCTACAAACTCGTCTAAGGGCAAGACTCGCACCTTATGAAACCCGAACTGGTACGCGACTGGCGACTATGCTGGATCCACGCTTCAAAAAGGAGGGATTTCGCGAGCAAAGTAATGCAGAACAAGCAGCAAAAATATTAGAGACTGAAGTTGCGTCTGTATTGCAAAATGTGCAAAAAAGCAATATACTATCTACGTATGAAGAACCGCCGATTGAAAAAGAAAACGCTAGTGATCTCTATAGTTTTTATGACAACAAAAGTTAAGCAAAAACCAAAGACAATTCGATCGGATGCAATAATTGAGCTGCGTCAATATTTTGAGCAGCAGAATGCATCGCGAGAAGCAGATCCCTGGAGTATTGGAAGGTAACATTTAAAATATGAATCTTTTTAGCTATAACCATTTTTGAATTTTTTGCAGAGCAATAAAACCCAATTTAGTTCGCTAGCACATTGTGCCTTGAAATATTTGTGCGTTCCAGCTACATCAACTGAGTCTGAGCGAACTTTCAGCAAGGCTGGGGAGATCATTTCTAATAAACGTGCGGCGCTAAAACCAAAAGCTGTCAACGTTCTTGTTTTAAAAAAAACCAATGGCTAGACGAAAATAATTCGCAATAAGCCAGTTTCTTCAAAAAACAACATGTTAATGGAAAAGACTCAATTTAAAAAATAATATTTACCATCAAAAATCAAATATGTGAATGGAAAAGACTTAATTTTAATGTTAAAAAATAATTATCTGTGAATTGAAAAGACTTACATTTTATGTTTATTTAGTTTTAAGAACCAATTAATGAAGCAATTGTTTTTGTTCTTCTAATTTTAAGATATGAATATTAATGAGTGAGATTTGAATTATGAAGACATAATTTTTGTTTTTTAATTTTAAGAAATGAGCCTTTATATTTGTTTTTTTTTAATATTAAGAAATAAATATGAATAACTAAGCTTTTACTTGTGCAGACATTATATTTGATTTTTTTTAAGAAAAAAATTTGAATAAAAAAGCTTCAAATTGTGAAGACCTAATTTTTGTTTTTGAATTAAAAAAAAAGGAAAATATAAATTTTGTTCGTTTATTATTAAGAAATTAATAACATTATTTTACACAAACAAAATTAATGTTTGCCTTTTCTATATTTTTCTTAATATAGCATAAGATATATGGTATTTACCGCAATCTAAAATATTTGAAAAATTTTCGATGTTTTAACGATATATCGATGTTTTTTTGGAAAACATCGAGGTTTTGAAACATCGAAGTTAAAAACTATCGATGTGCCCACTATCGATAGTTTTGCAGCCCTAATGTGCATTGATCGCAGTAACGAGTCATATTCGATAACTCAACTGCAACGTGTTTTTCGATAGTTTTTTTTCATCCCATATCGATTGCTACATTTTATTCATAAATTATTCACATTGTTTATTTGTTCTAACACACAACATATTGATATTTAACATCACCGATTTTTGAACTGGTTCCACTGCCACTTTTTGTATCCATTCCTTTCATTGAGCCTTTTTACTCTATTATTTTGCCAACGCATCAAATACAGTCTGTTGGAAAACTGTTCGATTCCTACCTATTCCTACACGTCAAATTAAGTTAATATTTTTTTTGAAGACTTGAAGCAACACTACATTTTGAGATCGTAGAATACCGACTCCATTGTGAGTCTATTATGTCCACTGGGGGAAACCCGACCAAGAAAAAGCTTACAGTTCCGTCCATAAGTATACCCTCGCCAGTTCCTACACTGAAGCGTAACACTTCACCAGCCATACCCAGAGCCAAGAGTGAATCATCTACATCTAAGGACAAATCAAGTCCTGTATCCACCAGATCAGTTCTTAAAAAGACAATGTCCGCTTCCAAAATAGCACTAGACGATTTTATTGCCGTTACTGACAGGATCAGTCTGTTTGAGGCAAAGGTAAATACACCATCGGACAGTCAAGTGACACTTTTTACACTCCAAGTTCGCAAGGATCAGATCCGGTCCCTGTGGGAGGAGGTGGAGCGTGAATACAAGCTGTGTGCAAAGGTCTTAAACCAAGCAGAGTGCCTGGCTGATATTCCGACAATGCAGGCTAAATACGATTATTGCTATAACGTCTATGAGCGATGTGCATCTACTATTAATGAACAGATTGAGAATGCAACGGCTCGCAATAGATCCAAGCAGCAAGATTATGTTCCTCGAGGCTGCAACCTGCCCCACTGTGACACGGAGGTGTTTAGTGGGGACTACTTGCTGTGGCCCACTTTCCGGGATTTATTTACAGCAGTGTATATAAACAACCCAAGGCTTACTCCCGTAGAAAAACTTTATCATTTGAACGGCAAAACTAGTGGCGAAGCTAAGACGATTGTCTCCAAGTCTCCCCTTACAAACGAAGGTTTTCAATCGGCATGGCAGAACCTGACGGATAGGTTTAAGAACAAAAGATTGTTAGTCTACAGTCAACTCAAGGTCTTGTTTAACCTACCCTCAGTGCTCCAAGAATCGAGTGCAGTCTTAAAGAACCTTCAGAGCACCGTTCAAGGGTGTCTGACGGCATTAAGACGGAGAATTGGGATTTCCTTCTGGTTTTCTTTTGCTCCTCAAAGTTGCCGATATCGACGCTCGCCTTATGGGAACAATCACTCCACAATAAATCCGACATTCCGACTTGGGTTGAATTTAATACTTTCTTTCTCGGTCGCATCGGGGAGGCCCTCCGCAAGTTCTCTCATCAGTCTCCACAGCACAAGTAGTATTGGACTCTCCACAATCAGAGATACAGTCCACTTCTTTCAGTCAAGAGCAAAATGTTCAAAACTATTTTGTTGCTAACACTCAAGGTGTCCTCCTTGGCACTGCCATGATAGATGTGTGCCATTTAGGCACGAAATTTCGAGCACGGGCTCTGATCGATTCAGGGTCCGAGGCAACATTCATTTCTGAACGAATGTTTAAAATTATAAAAATGCCATACAAATCCGTATAAGCAAAAGTTTCTGGGCTCAATCAAGCCATTGCAGCCCAGCCCCATAAGCTCTGCCATTTCCACATTGACTCACCTACAACACCAAGAATAAAAATTGAAACTTCTGCATACGTTTTACCTCAGTTGGCCGGAAACCTTCCATCATACACGATTTCTCAAAGTTCTTTAAGAAACCTGCCAAGTCTTCAACCCTTCATTTTATCAAAGTTCGCAGATTGACGTGCTCATAGGCGCAGATATCTTTCCTTCTGTCCTGCTTGGCGGCTCCCGTTCCAAGGTGTGCGGCACTCTTTTATGCCAAGAGACAATCTTCGGTTGGATTCTTACGGGTCCAATTGCTAAGACCAACTCTAAATCCATTTCCTCCTTTTCCACGCAAGTTGTGGTAAGTCCTGAAACTAGACTCAAGCAACGTCTCACAAGCTTTTGGGTGGTGGAGGATGTTCCAATGAAGCTACTACAGCCATCTGACGCCGACTGTGAAAAGAATTTTATAGAGACCACAACAAGGAACAAGGAAGGCAGATATGTTGTCACCTTGCCGTTCCGAAATCCTGATCACATCGGTCTGGGACATTCGAGATCCATCGCACTAGCTCAATTCCTTAAAAACGAAAGTCGCTTAAAAAAGAATTGTCCCCTAAAAGAGGAGTACGATTCCGTGATCCAGGAGTATTTGGACTTAGGTCACATGCATAAAGTCTCAGAATACGACCAACAAGATAATTTTTTATTTGCCACATCATGCCGTTTTTAAGCCAGAAAGCACCACAACACAAGTTCGAGTAGTACTTAACGCATCCAATCCATCTACAAACGGCATAAGTTTAAATGACACTTTGCATCAAGGTCCTACACTCCAGTCTGATTTAACACTGCAAATACTAAAGTGGCGTTTTTTTCGGTTCGTATTTAATGCGGACATCACAAAATTGTACAGGCAGATCTTGGTAAATCCAAAGCATACTCCATTTTAGAGGATTCTGTTCCGGAACAGTGAAGGAGAAATTACTGATTATGAACTAAACACAGTCACATTCGGTGTGACATGTGCTCCGTTCCTAGCAATAAGGGTGTTAAACCAGCTTGCTCAGGATGTACGTAAACAGTATCCTTTGGCTAGCAACATCATATCCTCCTCGATGTATGTCGATGATGTGCTAGCAGGGACGCACACGAAACAGAGTGCGATTTCGGCTATTTCTGAACTCCGATTGGCTTTGGAGAGCGCTGGGTTCCCTTTACGCAAATGGACGTCCAATGCAAAGGAGATTTTAATGGACATTCCAAAGGAGCATTTGCTATGTGCCGACTTTTTAGAGCTTGAAGAGGCCAGTACAGCAAAAACGTTAGGGATTCGCTGGCAGGCTAAGAGTGATAATTTCTTCTTTGCACCGTCTCATCCGCCATCAAAGCCATCTTACACCAAGCGTGAAGTTCTCTCTGAGATTTCAAAATTATTTGATCCTGCAGGATGGCTAGCGCCTTTTATAGTCCGGGCAAAAATATTCATGCAGGAAATCTGGCTACACGAACTCAATTGGGATGCACCCCTACCAGTCGAACTCATCCGAAAGTGGCACGATTTCCTCCAAGATTATCCTGTCCTTCGTGAAATCCGAATTCCCAGATGGGTGCATTTTAGTCCAGAGGTGAAACTTAAGTTTCATGGATTTTGTGATGCTTCGCAACGCGCATACGGTGCTGCGATTTATGTCCGTATCGAAACAGAACATGAAGTTTTAATCCATCTCCTTATGGCTAAAACCAGAGTCGCTCCGACTAAGACAGTGTCCCTGCCTCGGTTGGAGTTGTGTGGTGCCGTACTACTTGCTGAGTTGCACGCAGCAGTCGTTCCGAAGTTGCCGGCCGGTGATTTCGAGTCATACTTCAGGACTGACTCCACCATAGTCCTAGCTTGGCTTAGCCGGCCTCCATGCAAGTGGACTACATTCGTGGCGAACCGAGTAGCGAAGATTTGTGAATCTGCTGACTCTGAAAACTGGTCTCATGTCCGCTCAGAGCACAATCCTGCTGATTTGGCCAGCAGAGGAGTTGCGGTCCGAGAGCTAGTAGACAATACGCTATGGTGGAATGGCCCCGAGTGGTTACAACTTCCAAAGGACCAATGGCCAGCTCTTGAAGATTCGGTTCTGGTGACTGACTTAGAGCATCGCGCTGTAAAATGCAATGTTGCACAGTTGCCACCAACGCCCGATATCCTTGACCGATTTTCCAAGTTTCAAAGAGCCGTGCGAGTGACGGCTTACGTCTCACGCTTTCTAAAACACTGCAGGAGGGCAGCCACAAATGCCACAATACAATTAAGTAGCAAGGAGATTTCTGACGCTCAAGAGCTACTTATCGTGGCTACTCAGCGCCGCGAGTATCCAGATGAATGCCAGTACTTGCTCGATCAAAAGCAACTCCCGAAATCCAGTAGCATTCGTAATTTGAACCCTTTTTTGGATAAAAATGGGGTGCTCAGATCCTGTGGAAGGCTACGAGCATCCGAATCTTTAAGCTATGATGACGTGTCCCTTCTTTCGCCTTCTAGTGGCCTTCACTCATGGCATATCCTTGCATGGGGGAAATCAATTAATGATGCGCCTCATTCGAACAAAATTTTGGATTCCGAAACTTAAGGTTCTTGTCAAATCCACCATCAATTCCTGTAAGGCCTGCTTTATCCATCGCAAGCGACTCCAAACACAGCTCATGGGGGAGCTCCCAGGCAATGAGTGACTTTTTCCCGACCCTTCACAAATACAGGCGTTGATTTTGCAGGACCTTTTGATATAAAGAACTATGCGGGGCGCGGGTGTCGAATCTCAAAGGGTTATGTATGTGTTTTTGTATGCTTTAGCACAAAGGCACTACATTTAGAAGCCACAACCGACTTGACGACCGAAAGGTTCTTAGCGGCTTTCACCCGGTTTGTGGCACGACGGGGCTGTCCGCAGCAAATGTGCTCTGACAATGGCAAAACATTCGTCGGAGCAGCTAAAGCACTATCTCGAGATTTCCTTGAAGCGACTAGAGCGCTAATCCTTCCCAAGCACGGCCATCAGAATCTGTCTTGGCGCTTTAATCCTCCTAGCGCTCCGCGTATGGGTGGATTGTGGGAAGCAGGAGTAAAGAGTTTTAAGACTCTCTTCTACAGATCCACCTCTTCTTTCAAATACACATTTGAAGAACTTTCCACCCTCTTAGCCAAGATTGAAGCCTTCCTGAATTCTCGACCGATTTCTCCTATGTCTGAGGATCCTACCGATCTACTGGCCTTGACTCCAGGCCATTTTTTAGTAGGTGGTCCTCTTCTGGCAGTGTCCGAGCCAGAAATACAAGAGAATGTCATGTCCATTCGGAACCGATGGCAACGCCTTAAAGTTCTCAACCAGCTATTTTGCTTCCGTTGGAAGGACGAATACCTCAAGGAATTGCATAAGAGGAACAAGTGGCAAACTCCCACTAGAAATCTCCAAGTAGACGACATGGTCATCATTAAGGAGGATAATGTTCCGACCAATGAGTGGCGCCTTGGGAGAATCAAAGCACTAGTCCCGGGACTGATGAGAAAGCAAAATTAATTCTGCTTCCATCAGAACCTAACATCCAGGACTCTTCTAACTAACTACATGTTTCTTCATAATCGTCATCCACATTTGTTTCATTATCTGTTTCATTTTTTGTTTTGCTCTCCATTTAGTATCATGCCATCTCACAACGAATCTCGCAATACTGTTCGCAGCACTATACGCCCTGTCGTCCGCAAGGGTTTTTCGGAACCGACTCGTTTCGATGCCGAGTGTGCAGAGGGGTGCACGCTCTGCGAAAGTGCCAACGTTTTTTACGGTTGACCACAGAAGCGACTCCGCGCAGTTCTCATCAACCGGTACTGCACCAATTGTTAGCACACCAACATTCGGGGCGCTCATGTCGCAGTGGGTCCACCTGCCAGGTCTGCCATAAAAACCACCACACCCTTCTCCATTTTCGGGATGACGATCCAGAGACGAACCTTTCCAACCGGTCTCGGAGCTGCGTCGCTTCGACTCCACGTCGTTCTCAGTCCAGAACAGGTCTCTCGCCTTCGCCGTCAAATCGCTCCTCGTCCTCTCGGGCGATTCCGACATCATTGTCATCGCTACTGCTGCACAAGGGTGTGAGCATACTGCCGACCGCTATCGTGGTGCTTGACAACGGTGTCACGAGGAGTGAAACTCGAGCACTAATTGATGCGTGCGCCCCACTCAGTCTCATCGACGCATCCTTGGCAACGGCCTAGGCTTTCCGTCACTCGCGTCGGTGCAGAGGCGGCTTGCACAGCTGTGCTGCGATCCAGGACGACAGATGCGACGAGAGATCATCTTCCAGATTGCTCCTCAGCTCAACCAAAATCTCCGTTGAGAGCCATCTCAATGAAGTGTATGAAAGGTTCAGCAACGTCATCCTGGCAGACGGGCGCTGGCACAATCCATACATTTCGGTTATACTTGGGGCAGTCGTATATCCATACATTTTATTGCCAGGCATGTTGCCTAGTCAAGACGGTTTGCCAGTAGCCCAGAACACGGAGTTCGGATGGATTTTAACCGGAACCTGCAGCCAATGATGTGCCAGCTACTTTGCAATCCATTTATTTATGTACTGTATTGCAAGGGGGGGGGGGGGGGGGGGAGAATGTTTGAAGTTGTTGCCATGTCCCTTGTACCACTGTACAATCGTATGACACTTAACATACGATCCGTATTTGTCTCTCTCATTCTCTCTCACTCTCCACAACTCTCTGCAAACTATTAAGGCAGAGCCCTAAGCTTAGCTGTAAGCATATTGTATTTTTACTCGATAAGTGATCTCCTTACCGCCCACACGTGAAGTGAAATTGAATCTGAATAAAACTACGAAAATCGCACCATTAACCCTGAGGGAATATAATTAAAAACCACATCTCGCCGACGTCACCAACAACCACATTTTCAAGCATCAAGCCGAGTCGATTTAGCCATGTCCATCTGTCCGTCCGTCTGTCCTTATGAATGCGTCGATCTCAGAGACTATAAGAGATAGAGCCACAAATTTTTCCATGTAGGTAGGTGTATACCAGATTCCAATCGAGTTTGTTTTAGATTTGGAAAATTCCTCCCCCTCCCCCCTTTAAGCGCAAAAAACTGTCAGTGCCACAATTTTTAGGATTGAAACTTTATATATACTTTTATATATATCAAGTAAGGACCAATATCTATCTATTCTGAAAAGATCACTATAATAATAATAATAAATTTATTTAAAACCAATTATACACATGCTTTATACAAAAAAATTCCAAAAGAAAATATCTAATTGCTAGAGGTTTTAAATAGTACTCGACTATGACTATATGTCGTCAGTCGGAGAATTCGCTTCTATTACTTTGTTGAGTTTTGTTTTATTTTATTTGAGGGTTCCCTAGATACCATACAAAAAGTCTTACTACACCCTGCTTCCCCGCTCGTCGCGAGATACAGGATCGTTGGGACCTAGTGTCGGATTAGGGGCCCACCAAATTTCTTTAGTTTATTTAGTTTATATTATTTGTGTTGTTGTGTTTTAAAAATATTCCGCCAAAATCCGTTTCCTATACTGGGTGGCCTGTTGCAGAAACTCTACTAAGCCCTTCCAATTAGTGTCGCTCGCATCATTTAAAATGTCTCTAATCTGAGTTGGGCTTAAGACAGGTTGGCTAAAACATAAAATTCTGTGTTCTCGTAGTATTGGACATCTACCCAGAAAATGATTTATGTCCTCTACCTCATTTGTGTTGCACAATTCGCATTTATTAGTTGGTCCTGTAATGAATCTGTTTCCATTTAAGAGTATCATGTCACTTCTTGCCTTAATAATCCATGACACTGCCCGGGTATCTACTTGTGCATATTTTTTGCCGACGGTATGGTCAAGTTCTCGGTAAATTCTCCATTCACTTCTTAATTTTTGCTGCACGAGTTCTGTAAGTCTGTGTCTCTTAAGCTCCGCTAATAGTGCAATGCGATTGGCATTCCATAAGGTCTCGTTGCCCCAGTTCCACTCTATGTTATGCAATGAGCTCAGTGTGAATAGCTCTTTTGCCCAGAATACATTTTTATCCAATACCAACTGCGACAGGATTCGTGGCAACCTATGGCTATCATATATAAACAGAGTTTTGTAGATATACCGAAGGTGCTGGTCCAGCATGTAGAATCTGCTACCGTATCTATCCGTATCTAGAGCAAGTGAATAGTGTGGCGTTGTTTGTGGCAGGTTATAGATACGCTTAATGAAAAAGGCTTCCAGCTTATCCACTTCCTCATGTTGGCCATAGCCCCAGACTTGCGCTCCGTAAGCTTGTATTGCCCTACACACGGCTTCATAAATTTTCCACTTCATTTCAGCGGAGACATTGTTTTTGGCGAGAAGGCTCTTCCAGGTTATGTTGATGCTTTGCTTTGCAGCCGCAGTTCTAGCTTTAACATGCTTCTTGAAATTTAAAGTGGGCGTCAACATAACTCCTAGATATTTGTACTCAGGTACAATCTTTATGGGTTCGCTCTGAAATGTCCACTTTTCATTCTTTGCAAGGCGCCCTCCTTTCCTGAATACCATTATTTCCGATTTGGCCATATTCACTTCCATATTCCAAGTCTGACAATAAATTTCCAGGCGATCGATCATTTCCTGCAGTACAATGACTTCATCAGCCATTATAACTATGTCATCCGCATATAATAAAAGGCGTATATTTTCACTTCCCACTGTTAGGCCGCCACCTATGCTATCATGGAGATCGTCTAGGAAGAGCGCAAACAAGAGAGGCGACAGTAGACAGCCCTGCCTCACTCCGATATTGGTTTCGAAATAACCAGATAGCTCCGTGCCTGTCCAGACTGCCACATTCGTGTTTGCATAAATATTCTCCAGCACATTTAGGAATTTGGTCGAGACTCCCATCGAATATAATTTGTACATCAAAAGCTTCCTTGGGATTTTATCAAACGCAGCACGAAAGTCGACAAAGAAGGCGTATACTTTCTTTCTCTCCTCTTGTTTCAGATACACTATGGATATTAAGTTGTATATGTTGTCCACAGTCGAATACCCTTCTCGAAATCCGGCCTGATACTCTTTTAATTTGTCGTGACACTTAACCCAATTTGTTAGTCGACTGTTTAGAATGCCCATAAAAACTTTCGCTATGCAATTTATAAAGGAAATCCCTCGGTAATTTTGTGGCAGGTCTGGGTCACCTTTTTTGAAAATTGGGAATACGACACTCGATGTGCAAGTTTCTTCAATTCTTCCTGTGTCCAGCATGTCATTATAGACTACAGCCAGTGAGTCTATGAAGGCCATCGGGGCATTTATATAGAATTCATATGGTATTCTATCTTCTCCTGGTGCTTTGTTTAGCTTTACATGATCCAGTATTTTCAATATTTCGGTCCTGGTTATGTGCATATCCAACAAATCATCTGTTGCAAAGGTCCTCACAAAAATAATATCCGCTGCAGTTTGTACTGGGCTCAGTAGATTTTGGAAATAGCTCTGAAAATCGGTCGCTGAGATGTTGTTTCCTGTCTGGAAGTGGCTATTTTTGAGCTCTCGTGCCACTTTCCACCATCCTTTGCTGTCTTTTACCTCATCCAGCTTCTCTCCCAGTTGCTGCCAGTACTTAGTTCTTTTTTTCCAAGCAGAGGAGTCGGTATTTCTTGTTATTTTCGACATAGGCCTTTCTTATATTCTCATCTCCTGATGTTACAGACTTATTAAGCAGCTTCAGAACTTTCTTACGCTCCAAGAAGCAGTCCAAATCGAACCATTTCTGTTTACTTTTGAATTTTGGCTCTGTTGGCGTAGGGGCAGCAGATTTTATGACCTCTTGTAGTTTGCCTAAACTTAGGCAGTTCGCGTCCAACTGCATCGCTGTCAATGATGTCGTAACTTTGCAATGAAAATGTTCAGCCAAAGATGGTCTCCAGATGTATTTTGGAAGCAGGTTCAGTTTTTTAGTTCTGTCTTTTCCGTGTAAAGATATTTTTAACCTCAGAGGTAGGTGATCCGACCAACTCTGCCTCTCCACACTAAAATCTGCTATATTTGGCAGAGCATACTGCGATGCTGCCACAATATCATTTGTCGACCTGCCTACCGTGCTTATGTAGGTAAAATCACCAAGTTTGTCTCCTTTTGTTAGTCCATTGAGCACGATAAGGCCTTTATCATCATTAAATTCCATGAAATATTTCCCATTGCTGTCCTCCACTTTATCTCTTGCTTTTCGACCTGACGAGTTTTCAAGGGAAGGCATATCCAGACCTTCAGGCATTTCTTGAGCTAGTTCACCTATCCTAACATTTAGATCTCCAATTATAATGGGGTTTTCAGGTTGATGCTCAGCAAGGAAGTCTTCCACTTTACGAAAATCGTTTCTCCAATTGGTGCCTCTTATGTACGACGCTACTAGGGTAAGGCTCGTTTGCTGCGTTCTCAATGTAAGTGCTTGTAATCCGTTTTCGTTGATTCTTTCGTATTTAACGCCAAAGTCCTCTAAACTGCCATTGACCCCCAAGAGCATACCTCCAATTCCTCTGCCAAAATTTGCGAATCTGACAGCAGGCGTCCAAAATGTTTTAAATCCGCTAAAATACTTGGAAAATTTTGATATATTTTCTTCCATCACATGCGTTTCTATAAGGATAAATATTTCAAAGGACTTTACATATTCGAAGAAACGAGTGTCTAAAATTTTGTTTTCTAGGCCGTGTACATTGTAGGATAATATGTTTATTTCAAGATTGAATTTATTTGCTTTTTCTGTGTTATTTTTATAATATGAGTTATTTAAGTGTATGGTATTTGCTTTTTCTTGTAATCTCCGACTGACCCCTCTTAGTTTTTTGTCTCTAAATGTTGTAAAATTTCATAAAAATTTAAATTTATTTTAAGACCATCCCCATATATTTGCTTAAGAACCTGCTCAGCATCGCTCCTCTGGCTCATAAGAACTCTGTCTTTGTTCCAGTAGAACCATTTCCCTTCAATTTGCATTCTATCGTTGCGAATCTGGACTCTCCTGTTTTTATTAAAGCTTAAGAGATCCTTGCGTATTGCTAGCATTGCTTTCTTTTGCAGAAGCCGTTCGCTTGTGAGATCCTGTTCTATAGATATCTGCGTTCCTGCTAGTTTTTTGGTATGTTTAAGAAAGTCATGGACCATTGTTGACGATCCTAATTCCACCAGTATGCCCATTTTTCCTTCCGACTCGTACAGTTTTCTTGCGTGCTCAATGGTTACTCGGGAAGGTATTTTTAGCGTATTTCTTGCCAACAGATTGAACGCCTCATAAGCTGATTCCTTTGCCTCAATGCCTTTGATGATGATATTTCGCCGTTTGATCGCCTCCTCCATAAGTGATATGCGCCGGTCTGCAGCATCTTTACTAGCTTTGATTACTGCTATCTCTTTTCGAAGCTCTTGGTTTTCAGCTGCAAGTTGATCTGTTTTAACAGCCACTTCATTAATCCGACCCACGGCGTCCTCAAGATCCTGTTTGGTCACCATATCCTTAAACTTTTCATCAAGTGTGCATTCCACAGTTTCTTTCATAGCCTGCATAAGCTCTTGGACTGTCATCCTAGATACAAGCTGGTCAGGAGATGTCTCTGAGTGTGGACGCTTAGCAAGCGATTTCGTTGGCGTTCTTTTTAAAGACATTTGTGGTAGTTTTCTTGTTTCGCCTAGAAGTATGCTTCAGCTTTCTATTACTTTGTAAGCTTAACACAGCCCTTTGTTGACAACAGCTGTTTGATTATAAGCTGGGGTCCAAAGTCCAAAGCTCGAGGTGTTTGTCGTGGATGTTCAGCTGGCCAGACTTTTGTTGTTGTTTGAGACTCACTGCGTTTGGTTGTTTGTGTTGCTTTTGGGTGCTCCGCTTGCCAATATTGACTCAGGTTGCCGCCAGATGGGAGTTGGCTCAGGTTGTGTTTCGCCGGTGGTACTTCAAGCTCCTGCGTCGTGTCTCCGTCAACTTCCAGTAGCCACAGCTTCGTCACACAATAAATTAAAAGCAATTTTAAAAATTTTTCGCGGGATCACCAACTAAGCACAGCTTCTTCCTTCCAGGGTTGTCGAGTAAAAAAAAAAAAAAAAAAAAAAAAAAATATATAAAAAAAAAAAAAAAAAAAAATTATATATATTTTTTTTTTTTTGGTGGGGGGGGGGTGTTGTTTTTTTGTCGGGGCCCGCCCGCGCGCGCGCGTGTTTTTTTTTGTTTGTTGGGTTTTGTTTTTTTTTTGGTTGTGTGTTGTTATGAAAAAAAACACAAAAAAAGAAAAAAAAATTTTTTTGGGGGGGACCTCACCCCCCCTCTAATAAACCTTTTCCCCTAAAAAGGAGAAGAGGGGGGGTAAAAGTTGTGAAAAAGTAAAAAAAGGAAAAAAGCCTAAAAAATTTACCACCACCGGGTGATTTAGCCCTGTCCGTCCGTCTGTCCGTATGAACGCGTGTTTCTCAGAGACTATAAGAGCTAGATCCACAAATTTTTGCATGTAGATAGGTGTATACCCGATTCAAAACGAGTTTGTTTCAGATTTGGAAAATTCCTCCCCCTCCCCCCTTTAAGCGCAAAAAACTGTCAGAGCCACAAACTTTACATATATCAAGTAAGGCCCAATATCTATCTATTCTGAAAAGATCACTAAGATCGGACAATAAACACCGAAGTTATATACGAATCAATTTTGCTTGTGGGAGAGAGGGGGGTCTTGCATTGTCAGTTATCGCGCGCGGCCGCATGCCATGCGCTTGTGTGTATGTTGGAGTGTGTGAATGTGTGAGTGTTTTTTTTTTTTTTTTTTTTAGGCGATAGAAGCATCAAAAGCCGTCTCAGTCGCTGGAGTGCTAAGTGTGGGACTTTAACCCACTAAACTACCGCCTTCTTCTCCCCCGATTCCCGGTGGCACTGCCGTGAGGTATTACTTCACCGGGGGGGGAACTGCCCATAGGGCTCATCTAGGATTCTCTCCTATGTGAATTGTTGCGCAATCTTTCTGCGCTACGCAGGCTTTGAAAGACTACCGTGGCCATATTGCAGACAGCAGACCAGTTTTCTACAGACTCTAGCATGATATTCACCAGGTTGCCAGCGGCTGGTGTCCTCCCCACCCGCATGCTCAGATTTTGTCGTTCTTCATTGAAGGTCGGACAGACAAAAAATACGTGCTCTGCGTCTTGGATGACCGACTGCCCTGTACAGTCTGGGCAGTAAGGGTCGTCTTCGTGTTTGAACCTATGTAGATAAGATTTCAAACATCCGTGTCCCGTAAGAAGTTGCGTCAAGTAGTATGTCACCTGTCCATGTCTTCTGTCCAGCCATAATCCTATGTTGGGGATTAGCTTGAATGTCCATCGTCCTTTGGTCGATCTCTGCCACCGCTCTTGCCATTTCCTCATTGTGGAGTCGCGTATTTCCGCTCTTCGTATTTCCTGGATTCTTGGTGCTTGCAAGTATAGGTCAGCAGCTTCCTGTGCTTTGAGGTCTATCGGGAGTAGTCCAGCGCAGCATCGTTAGAGATCCTCCAGTATTGGCCATTAATCTAGCTAACGCAGCTGCCGTACCGCTGGCTTTCTTGCTGGCGTATGCCAAATGGTCCCTGAAGTTTAGCCTATGGTCGATTATCACTCCCAGGTACTTAAGGACGGGGCGGGATATAATTCTAGTATCGCCTACAATAATATGAGCCGTCTCCACAATCTTACGGCTGCTAATTAGCACTGCCTCCGTCTTTTTAGTAGCCAGCGATAGGCCCTTGCTCTCTAGCCATTTGCTGACCTCCAGAATCGCTCTGTTGCTGGTTTGTTCCACATCGCTGAGGTGTTTTGCTACCACGACCACCGCAATATCATCAGCAAAACCAATGATAGTTGCTCCGGCTGGCAATTGGAGCCGAAGTATGCCATTGTACATGATATTCCACAGCATTGGACCAAGAACAGATCCTTGTGGAACCCCTCTCGTAACCACGTGCCGCTTCACACCATTGTCCGTCTCATACATGAGCACTCTATCGCTCAAATAGCTTTCTATGATGGCTGCTAAATAAGGCGGCGCATCTATTGTGCTAAGAGCTTCCAGGATATGATCCCATCCTGCTGAGTTGAAGGCATTTTTAATGTCCAGTGTGATCACCAGGCAGTACTCCTTTGCTACATACATCCATCGCTCTCCTTGGATTGCCTTGTTCGCGATTCCGCATCGTTTCCCAATGGCATCTATGGTTGATCGTCCTCTTCTGAATCCATACTGCAGGGTAGACTTCCATTTGTCAACTGCTTCTTCAAGGCGCGCCTTTATGATCCGCTCAAGAACTTTTCCGACCGTGTCCAGCATGCACAGAGGCCTATAAGCGGATGGATCTTCCGCTGGCTTTCCTTCCTTTGGTAGTAACACCAGACGTTGTACCTTCCACCTCTCTGGGAATGTTCCCTCTGTGAGGCAAGAATTGTACAGATCCACGAATGCCTTAGGGTTGGCTTTTATTGCCAGTTTCAGAACCTTATTCGGAACTCTGTCTGGTCCTGGTGCCTTATCATCCTTGACATTGCGTGTAGCTGAGAAGATCTCCTCCTCAGTTATTCGCTGGCAGCCTGTTGCAAGGATACTTGGTGCGCGTTGAGTGGTATGTACTCCTGATGGGAAAAGGGTCGCAACAATATGTTCCATTTGGGCAGGGCATGTGGGGGGTGACTGACTGTAGGCCTTTAGCTTCTTCATAGCCAGCTTATAGGCAAAACCCCAAGGATTTGAGTCCAGGTCGCTGCAGATGTTGTTGTAGCATGCCCGCTTGCTTTCCTTGATTAGCCTTTGCAGGATTTGCCTTTTCACCCTGAAGGCTTCCTGGAGCTCATGTCTGCTTTCCAGACTTCGCGAACGCTGGCACCTCCTTCTCGCCCGCAAGCATCTTGATCGCGCCTCAGCTATATCCTGGTTCCACCAATAGTTTGGACGTCTCCTATGCGACCCAGCACCTTTAGGGATCATTGATCCGTCGCACACGTCTTTCAGTTGTATTGCCATCTGATCTGCTTTCTCGGTTGCTGTGCCCTGCATTTCAAGCCCCTCCATTAGAGTAGGGATCATTTCCGGCTCTAGCGTTTCCAATTTGTGGCTGCTCTGGGCTAAGCTCTTGCGCTTTCGGTTCCTTTGGTGATAGTGCAGACTGAAGATTATGGCCATGTGATCGCTCCCTGTGTACAGGTCACTGACTTCCCACCTACTTCGTGAGATGAGGAAAGTGAGGTCAATAATCGAGCCTCTCCCTGCCTTGCTGTAAGTGTGCTTCTCACCTGTATTGAGCAGTATAATGTCCAGCGTAGCAAATGCCTCAAGTAGTGCCTGACCCCTCGCGTTTGTTGTCGGGCACGCCCACTCTGTCGCCCAGGCATTAAAGTCACCCGCTACTACTACTGTGCATTTGCCTTGTATGTCTTCCGCTAGCTCCTCCAGTACGCGTGTTGCTTCCTCTATATTGAGGCTTGGGGGCAGGTAACAGCTGTAGATGTAGACATCCTCTATCCGAACACGCACAAAGCATGATGACTGCATCTTATTTCGCAATTGCGCTTTATGAAGTCCGCAAGACCAGATTGCCGACTTGTTTGCCAAGTCAGACGCCCATTCGACACGGTGTTTGTTACGGTACTGCTCGCTTATTATAGCAACGTCTATTTTCTGCTCAAGTATGGTCTGCTCCAGTAATTGCTGGGCGACCGCGCAGTGATTTAAGTTAAGCTGCAGAAACTTCATTTTTTGGTGAGTGTGTGAGTATGTGTATGAAAACACAAGAAGTCAAGGGAACAGGGTATTTTGTAGTCGGGGCACTCGACTACAGCTCCCTTACTTGTTGATTTTCAAACCAGGAATAGAATGTAGCTTTCTCCTCATGCCAGCATTGCTATGACTGTTTGGGAATCGCAAGACATCATAGAAGAAAAATCGAAACATAAAGTGCAATACTAATTTGAAAGAAGCCTTTGCGTATGTGTGTGTACCCATTTAGCCTCATTTGTTTCGCTCTTTCGCTTTGACTTGGGACTTCCATACTAACTTCAATCTCGAGTCAGGATTGTTTGATACCTAGCACAGTAGTGTTGGAAAACGTTCACAAAAAATATTAAAAAAGGGAAGTACCGACTATTAAAAGCTTAAGTTTGAAGTTTGGTGCCTTTACCTTGCCCATTTTTTTTTTGGTCGATTTTAATAGAGAACGCTTGTTTTTTTTTTTTTTGCTTACTTCATTATTGCTGCCGGCACATAACTAAACTTATTTAGATGTGTTCCAGAAATCTCTAGAGATTTAAGGGTCAGTTGTTTTTGAAAACAACCAATCAAAATGTCGGTGTTCCAGAAATTTCGGAGATTTTCTTTTTTTGGAGTTAGCTTCGGAGTTGCTCGAAGAGAATGACAAAAAACGGCTGACTGGCAGCTATTGCGTTGTTGCTGCCATGCCAGGGTTGTAGACTTCAAGAAAAAAGTTTTATTAAATGTCTGTTAATTCTAATTCTTAAAACTAATTTTTGTTGCTAAGAACTTATAGAATATTTCAAAATATTAATGCAATTCGATTATTTAAGGGGGTAGTTCAAGTTGCGTGTGCTGTTTTTAGATGCTTTTAAATAATTCACAGAAACAAAACGAAAATATATTTTTTAAATCGGTTTCTTTTTATTTGAAAGTTAATGAATGAATAAAAAATAAAAAAATTTTGTTTTAAAATTGTGACGTCGGCTGAAAAGTTTTTGGTCTGCGAAAAGTGGTATGAAAAAAAGTGCGCTTATGGCGGCCGTGATTCGGAGTCACTCCGTTATCCGAATTAAAAAAGGAAAAAAGATTCTGGTTAAGTATCGATGTAATTCTGGCCTGAACCCCAGATTTGGAAAAAAGTAAATTTTTGACCAAATGGTGGCACTTTGAAAATGAAAAAAGAATTTTAGTATTTTTTTTTGCAGTCTAGTGTAAAAAAAAATAGTAAAAATTGTTGTATCTAAAAGTTTGAGGTTCAGGCCAGAATGACGACAATTCTGCGTCGTTTGACACCTCGTTGATCAAAGTCGGTCCAGTAGTTTTGGCTGAATCTCGGCCGCCATTTTGAAAAACGTCGTTTCGAGAAAAGGGCGTTTAAAGTTTGCAGTTGCTAAGACATTTGGGTCACCTAGAGTCACTAAAAGGACCATATCTCCTAAACTAATTTGAGTTTTCGAAAATTCTTTTTTGAAAATATTTTTGAATATCTGAGCTATGAAAAAAGCAAAAAAAAAGTCGATTTTTTCCAGCCCAGCTTGTACTATCCCCTTAAGCATCAAAGTATTGATCTTTAATATTTAATTTGACTTAAAACTCTTTATAACCAAAACATTTAACCAGATGACGGCAGGGAATTTGCGACATTTGAAAACCAACCAAAGAGATTTCAGTAACACCGACAATTGCTTTTGGATTGCATTCTTGTTTACCGCGGATAAGCAACTCTCCGCTCCGCACTGCTAAGCTTTTGGTGTGAGCGCGCTCCATGCACTCTGTGTGTTTGTTTTCGATCGCGGATAAGCTACGCTGTGATCCTATCTCTGTGTGCGGGGACCTTACTCCTAAAATCATTGCTCGGGCTGGCGCATCACAAATTATAGCCCTCACTTTTACTTAAAAATGTTTGTTTTCAAAGTTTAAGCCATCGGACATTTATGTTTGCAATTCTGCAACGAACTCTTGTAAGTGTTCGGATTTTCAGGTTTAGTACAGCCACCATAGATGCCTGCCACAAAGACAGGGTTTGTTTTAAATATATTAATAAGAATGATATCGGGATATCGGGAACTTTTGAACAAAGGAATACCTCTACATTGACATTAAGCCAAATGCCCGAGCGATCTAATTGATAATTTCGCAAAAAGTCTGTAAGTGCGTCTTTAACCCCATAGTGAACGTACTCTCCCGGATGTACTAGTCGCTTAATAATATCACATGGAGTACACTTTAGGGTTCGCACATCCCAAGGCAAATCAGGAACTTTTTCTGACAGTAAGTCAAGTAAATCATTCGAAGCCTGCCTACTAATATTATTAAATGAAAGCCACCATTAAAACTTTTTAAGTCCCCCTCTCTTTTATGTGCATTATTCCCTATCCCATGATCTCTGAAATTGTAAGCAGAATAATAGGTGTTTTATTTCTCTAAACTTAAAAACGTCCAGTTCCGAAACATTCTTCAACAGAAACCACAACAAAAACTAAGACAAAAACTACAACCAGAACTATGTACATAAAAAATTTGCGAAGGGCTGAAATGTACAAGTTGGCAATTTGTGTACTTCAACATTAAACTACAATTTTATCTTTCTGTTCTGTTCGGGGCATGAAATAACGCCAGGTGAAATAAGGCCCGCGGGCTTTATTTCACTTTTTGGAGTGAAATAAAGCCCGCGGGCCTTATTTCACTCCAAAAAGTGAAATAACGCCACTTCAAAAAGTGAAATAAAGCCCGCGGGTGTTATTTCACTTTTGAAAGTGAAATAATGCCCGCGGGCCTTATTTCACTTTTCGAAGTGAAATAACACCCGCGGGCTTTATTTCACTTTCAAAAGTGAAATAACGCCACGAATGAGTGAGTAAAAATATCCGCGGGCGCTATTTCACTTTTGAGAGTGAAATTACACCCGCGGGCGTTGTTTCACTTTCAAAGTGAAATAACACCCGCGGGCTTTATTTCACTTTTTGAGTGGCGTTATTTCACTTTTGAAAGTGAAATAACGCCAGCGGGCGTATTTCTCATTCATTGGTGGCATTATTTCTCCTTTGTGACTATAAGGAATATATTAATGAACTGAACGAGAGCGTAAGACGAACGGACAGGGCGATATCTCCTTTTCAAAAGTGAAATAAAGCCAAGGAGTTATTTCACTTTTGTCATTAAGAAGGAAATGATAAGTAAACAGGTTTTTTTTAAGGAAAAGGAAAAAAGATGAGTAAAACAAGAGCGAAACAGTTTCATTCGTCTAGGTGACAGATGACTAAACATCCTTATATCGAATATCTTCCATCAATTTATAAAGCCCGGCACTTTCGAAAGTTGGTTTTTAAATCTCTAACTAGAATTCCTTTTACAATTTTCTCCGTTCTTTGTTATTTTTTTGAGGGAAAGAAAAAATTTGTATAGCCTTCAATTAAGTTTCCACACTAAGGTCATCTGGTCACTTTGACTATCAACACTTTCAGGATCGAATTAAAGTGAGTAAACTTAAAAAATTGTTTAGGACATACTATTAGTAGTATGGCCATTAAGGTTTACTTCTATAAATTTTAAAAAACCTATATAATCTAAATGGTTCCATGTCTATTGATCACAATAATTAATCTTATACCTGGAAACGTTGCTTTGCGGCTTACTGTTCAAAGTAGCGCCGCATGAAAATTTTTTTTTAAAAATCGCGCGATTTTTTATAAAATAATTTTGTCAATTCAACACAATACCAATTTAAGAAAAAACGGTATTGCAGACTTTCGTTCACAAGAATTCATGATTTCGTTACGCTTATAACGGATTCTCTCTGTGCTATGAAGATCAGTGGGAGGTCGATGCATCTTAAGAAATCAGCGGATCTTTAATTAATTAGTTACTTTTTTATGACAGTCAAATTTTATGAGTTTTTAGATAAAAAGTAATATATCACCCATGGGCGTTATTTCACTCTGAAAGTGAATAAAGCCCGCGGTTTATTTACACTCATTAGTGGCGTTATTTCACTTTTGAAAGTGAAATAAGGCCCGCGGGGGTGATCCCATTATTCACTTTCAGGAGTGAAATAAAGCCCGCGGGTGTTATTTCACTTTCAAAAGTGAAAAAAGCCCGCGGGTGTTATTTTCACTTTCAAAAGTGAAATAAAGCCCGCGGGGTGTTATTTCACTTTCAATAGTGAAATAAAGCCCGCGGGTGTTATTTCCATAGTGAAATAACGCCACCTGGAAAGGAAATAAAGCCCGCGGGTGTTATTTCACTTTTGAAAGTGTAAAGTATTTCACTTTCATAGTGAAATAACGCCACACGAAAGTGAAATAAAGCCCGCGGGCTTTATTTCACTTTCAAAAGGATAAGGCCCGCGGGCCTTATTTCACCTGGCGTTATTTCATGCCCCCTTCTGTTCGATACAAGATCTGAACACAATCTTTCTGACTGCCAAGGCAGCCAGCACCAATTCTTTTTAGTTTGATCTTTCTATTCTATTTTCTAATCACAAACACAATTTTTCACAATTGGATACACACCATATGTAGGCAAACATAAGCTAAAAATTTACTTACCTATTTGCTTCCTCAATTTGCTCGTCTGCATCATTTATATCATTAAAACTATACTCTCTGCTATCTGCTCCAGAAACAGCGTTATTTAAATGTTTGAACTCGCCAATATACAGGCGTCTTTTCCTTTTAATTGGCATTTTGGCTTAATTTAGTTTAACTCTTTTATTGACACACACTGATTGAACCTTTTCAAGAAATTTTTTTCACAAATGACCTGACGCCGGCTTCAGCACAAAGTCAATAGGCATTAATTCGGCAATTGCTACAAAAACAACATTTGACTTCGGAAAAGTGCGTTATGTTGTTATTGTTTCGCATTTGAGTTTCTGTGCATTTTTCGTTTTCCTTAGTTTCTCTTCTTTGCTGCTGTCACCAAATAGAGAAAAAAGCTAATGTTCTCTTAAGAAAATCGAATTTCGATTATAAGAGAAACTATCGTAATTCTCGTTGGTCCAGATACATGCGAAAATTGTCGGGCACTGTGCTCCCAAGCGGACTGGTTTGGTTTGCTCGTGCTCTTCAGATGATTTCTCACAAAATTGTTGAATATTACATTTTATACAAAAAAAAAAAAAATGTTGTTTACCTGGTGATTGAATTGTGTGTTTTTTTCCTTATTTTCAAGGCATTCAGGTAAGTCTTGGACATTTAAGGTGATCAGGCCGGCTTCCAAGATGGCGGACGCGAATGCGTCTTGCCAGAAGAGGCAGTGCTTAGCGGAAGATGTGGAAGAGAGAGAATCCGATACTTCTGACATGGAATTTGAGGACATAGTAGGAACTCAAAATGAAAAAAAATCAGTAAATCGTGAAAAAGTTGATGTGAGTAAAATTGCCAAGAACATTCACAAAGCCAATAAAAGAGCAGGACTTGCCAAAAACATTCGTGCCGACAGAGGTACCCTATCGAGCAAAATCGGTGACATTCGTGACATGTGGTCGGCAGGAAAGCCTGAAGTTTTTTCATTGGAAAGCCCTGTGGCTTCCAGCAGCAATGCAAGTGCCGTTTTAAGCAACACACAGTCAGAAAAAAATGAGCAGATTAGTGCCGTTAGTTCTAACCTGAAAAACAGGGTGCCTACAAATGAGACAAAACGGACTGAATTTTTTTATGATGCCAATCATTTTGGTGAGACAAGTGTGCTGTTTGATACCAGCAAGGTTGACAACATGCTAAATATAAATATAAAAAAAATAAAAGATATTAAGTTAAATGGACTCAGCAGTATTGTTGCTCTAGGAGTGTCTCTTTATAAAATATACTTTAAGAACGGTGCTTATGCCAATGAGGCAGTTAAGAACGAAAACATTAAGAATATGAACATAAATGCCTTTATTCCCAGAAATTTTGTTGAGACTTACGGTGTCATTAGAAACATCCCAACCCACATTTCAGATGAAAAGATCATGGAACTTCTTCAGTCTGATATTGAATTTAAATCGGTCTCTCGCATAATGCGCAGAGTAAAAACAAACACAAACAAGGAATCTGACCCTGTATATGAACCTACCTTGGCAGTGAAAATTGGCTTCTCCAATAATGAGATACCCCCAACTGTTGTTCTAAACTACTGTCTTCTCAAGGTTTCGCACTTTTTACCCACCGTCCGTAGCTCAGGGGTGCTAGGGGATCGCTTCAACAAATTTATATTGAAGAATTGCAAGAAATAAGAAGACAACGATTTAAATGTACTTAAGTCTATATTTGGGTTGGTGTAAATCACTTAGAAATAAGCCTTAGGCTAAGTTCACAATTCTTCATACACTTCAGTTCTTAATACGACCGTTTGCCCGTTCGCGCTTGCTCCCGTACCGAATTCGAAGTACTCGCTCAGTTCCTAGTGCCCCGTCCGCTTCCGTCGTGCAAATCGCCTCGACCCGCAGGACTTTCGCACTACACACTGGCTTCCGTTGACCTTCTTGCAAATTACCGTCGAGCCAATCGCTTCGACTTTCCGCAAGTTCCCGTCACAATGCCTTCTCGGTTCCCGTTCGCTCGCACTTCGGTTCACAAAATAACTGCCGCTCCGCGCACTCGTACTTCACCAACTGTCCCGTCTTCTGGGCAGCCGCTCCTTATATAGTCGCTTCGCAGGCCCCGTTCCACTGCTTCAAGCAGGGCCTGTCTCATCCCAGACACCGTTATGTGTCTCAAACGGGGCCTGCCTGGCTTCATTTGCTGCTGCTGCTGTTTCTCGACCGGGGCCTTCCTCTGCTGCTGCTCCATCGCTGCAACGGGACTTTCGCTGCTCTTCGTGCTGCCTAGCAACACGAACCGTCTGCTGGCAGCCGTCTAGAACATTCTGTCCCGTTGGTTCTCGCCTCTCCGCCAACTCCCCGCTCGCCGCCGTCTCCAGTTATGGTTCCGTTAGGAGCAAGGCCTTTGCCTCTCCGGCCACGGCCCTTGCTCTCTAACTCTCCACAGATCGCTCTCTCTCGCTCTCTCATCATGAGAGCGAGCTTTCCCCAATTCGCCGTGCTACCCTGTAGTTCCCGGCTTGTGAGGAATTACTCCTCACACTCCCCCCTTTCTTCGGCTATTTTTGTTCCCACACAAAAACTCAATACCTCCTCCCATAACCTCCCGTTCACTGTATTCAACTTTCCCGCTCCCCATTTAAGTTTGCGCGCCACCCTTTTCCATTTGCGCGCCCCCTTTACTATTTTCCGCTCAAATTTAAATTTCCGCGCCCTTGTCTAAAGTCTCGCTCCCCCATTTAAATTTTCGCGCCACCTTTTTCCCCTTATGCCCTTCTGGTCACACCAGCACGTGATCGATAACACCGATTCAGCTATCGCTACTCGATACGTTGCCGCCAGTGTGACCGTTGCACCGATTATTTTCGGTATTTTCCCCCCACGCCTTCTATCGATATCGATTCCGATACCGATCGTGTTACCATGCTGTTCCACAGGTAAGTTTCTGTGTATAAAATTTCCCAAATTATCTCCTAATGCGTCTTCTTCTTTCCACAGGTACTGATTGCGCTTCCTCTTCTGCCCAGGTGAGTTCCCCTGCAGTTTCCCTCCCCCCTGCCGACCATACTTATTGTTTTCCTCTCTTTCAGCCAGCGATGCCGACTAGATGCTACCCCCCCCCTGACCCCTGGCCAGGCGGTCTCTGCTGTCGCCCTGTTGCTGCTGCTGCCGCTGCCTTAAATTTTATAAATTGTGTCCCCAAAGTGTGTGCCTTTTTTTTTTTGTTTTGTGTTTCGTGTTTTGTTGGTGGCTCCCGCCAACCGGGTGGCGTTCGCCACCCTTGTGTTTCCCCCTGGCGCGGCGCGAGTGCTTACCGCCCGCCAGGCGGAGTTTTGATCGGTGGTCGCGCCGGTGCCGACCTCGACCACCCCCCATGGCTCCCGCCAACCGGGTGGCGTTCGCCACCCTTGTGTTTCCCCCTGGCGCGGCGCGTCGCCCGCCGGCGGGTTTAATTGGTGGTCGCGCCGGTGATCACCTCGACCACCCCCCTTGGCTCCCGCCAACCGGGTGGCGTTCGCCACCCTTGTGTTTCCCCCTGGCGCGGCGCGAGTGTTTACCGCCCGCCAGGCGGAGTTTTAATTGGTGGTCGCGCCGGTGATCACCTCGACCACCCCCCTTGGCTCCCGCCAACCGCTCGTGTTTGTTATGTCCGTGTTTTCGTGTGTGAAAAAAATAAAGATGTGTTGTTAAATGTTTTCTGTGTTTTGTTTTTTTTTTTTTTATTTTTTTTTTTCTTTTTTTTCTTGTGCCCCCTCTCCCCTCCTACGCTGTTCGTGGTGCTTCCACCTCCACGAACACGCGTGGGCCACCGCGTCCCCACCGGATCCGGTGTCGGGTCGACCCGACCCACACCAGCTTAGATCCGTGGGTCCTGCCACCTCCGGCTCGCAGCTCCCGCCACACCTCCGCCGGCAGATCGGCCCGGGCCATCTCCTCCCACCTCCAAGCACTGCCGACTCTCACCTGAGGCACCTCTGGTTCCGGGCAGGAGTGCTGTCTGCCCCAGGCGGGTCGCTCGTTCGGCTTCAGGGGAGCTGGCCACTCCCACGGCCCCTTCTGGCCTTCCGCCGTCCTCTCCTCCTCCATCGTCGTCTCCTCCTCCACTCTTCCTTCCTCCTGGTCTGCCACCGCAGCTGTGGTCTCAGGTACCGCCTCCTCTGGGTCCCGCCGGAGCCCTCGCGGATCCCGCGCGTTGGAGGCCCGAGGTTCGACGGTCTCATCCACCTCTTCGATGACGACCGTCGACGCCTCTTGTTCTTCCGGCTCCCGCTCCTCGGTCTTCCGCCACGGCTCGCTCCAACGGTGCACCGTGGTCAATTCGTGGTGCCACCGACCACCGACCAGCCACGACCGCCGCGTCTGGTGCACCGTTGGTGGTGGGACCCAGCCGCCTTCCTCCTCCGGTTGCGGCTGCTGGCCGCCCGCCTCCCGCGGGTCCTCCCATTCGGGCCCCTCCGAACTCCCCATGTAGGGTTCCTGGGGCTCCCCTTCCTCCCACTCCGGGATTTGGGTCAGTGGCGGGGAGTCTGCCGGCTTCCCTCCTGCTGCCTCCTCCTGTTCCTCGTCCGAATCCGACAGGACGACCACCTCCGGGATCGGAGTAGGTGGGCGAGCGGGCCTCCATTTTTGCTCCGGCTCTACCCACACGTCGTCCTCGGCCTCCCACCCTCCTGCCTCCGCCGGCTCGGTTTCGTACGCCCACTCCCCCACCCATATGGCTGGGGAGGGCGACACCGAAACCGGCGGTGCGTCCTCGCTTACTTCCGCGTGGCTTCGGGCAGGAGACGCCGGACTCGGACTGGGAGTCTCCCACTCCCATGTCGTCGGAGACGACCCGGGAGGCGTCGACCGGCCGGTCGACTCCCGGATGGGCGAGGCGTCCAGGCTTAGCACGTCCGCTAGCCTGTGCACCTGCGCCCGCCGCCCTGGGATGCGGGTGCCTCTCCGGCCCACGCCCAGGAACGGCATCCGCCGTCTGGCCACGCCACCGCGTGCCACTCCGACTCGCTCTCCTTTTACATTCTCTGCGCCTTGTCTCACCATTTTTCCAATTTCGAATAGGCTGAGCTTCAGATTTTCTCGCCTTATAAAGCCTCGGTCCCTCTGCGGCTGCGCAGCAATCACGCGCGTTCACCGTTCTTTTCAGAGCTTTTTGGAGAGAAAAACTCTGCAACGGTAAATTCTACTGTCGCGGTCTCTTTCACCCCCATGGCTCTAACTTTAAGCTCTCTCTTCGCCCCATTCTTGCGTTACATGTTCGGGATCGACTCCTTGATACCCTCTTCCTTCAAAATGATCATTATTTCCGACTTTTTCTTGGATCTTCTTAATTCTCCCCTTATTGTGAGGGGTTTTATTTCATTTCTTTTAGGCACTTATATTTATACGACTCCTTGATACCCTCTTCCTTCAAAATGATCATTATTTCCGACTTTTTCTTGGATTTTCTTAATTTTCCCCTTATTGTGAGGGGTTTTATTTCATTTCTTTTAGGCATTTATACTTCTTTCTCGACTTCTTCATCCTGACTCGCTGGTTTTAATCCGCTGATATGTGCCGTTCTCAGCTTCTGTTTCCCCTTTTCCCTCAATTTACAAATAACTGGGGATATAAAACTTATAATCTGATAGGGGCCTTCATACCTGGGTGCCAACTTTGCAGCGAATCCTTCCGATGCCTTCGAGAGATGGTGCGTTTTGGCATATACCTCCTCGCCAACCACTGGTTTCCAAGCGCGTCTTCTTAAGTTATAATGGCGAGCCTGATCCTGCGCCGCCTTCTCCATATTTCTCCTTGCCACCTCGAAAATCTCCTTTAATTTCTTCGCGTTTTCTCCTGCATCCCGTTTTGCGTGTCCTGTTCCGAGATTGTTATTGTCGTACAAGGCATTAGGTAACCGTGGTTCCCTTCCTTGTACGAGAAACGCCGGTGTGTATCCTGTCGATTCCGCCACACTGGAATTTACTGCTAAAGTCAGCTCTGGTAGCAGCTCATCCCACCTTCTCTGATCGGAGCCTGCAAACTGAGCTATCATCGTCTTGACCGTCCTGTTTGCTCGCTCCGTTGGGTTTTCTTGCGGAGTATATGGTGCTGTAAATTGATGAGATACCCCCATCTCTTCCAAGAATCGATTAAATGCCTTACTTGTGAACTGAGCTCCATTGTCAGTTATTAGCACCTTTGGTACTCCGAACCGCGCCAAGATACGTTCCCTGAATGCTTTCTGCAAGGCCACCGCCGTTGCCGTTCTCAGTGCTACTAGTTCTGTCCATTTCGAAAATCGATCGATCAGTACTAGTAACACCGAGTTCCCATGCTTCGATCGAGGCAATGGCCCTACGAAATCTGCACAAACCGTTGCCCACGGCTCTTCGGGGATCTGCGTAAGCATCTTCCCAGCCGCTTGCAATTGGTGCGATTTGTATTTCTGGCATGTTTCGCATTTCCCGACATATTTGCGAATGTCTCTTTGCATTCCGGGCCAATAATACCTCGCAGCTACTCTTGCGATTGTTCGCCTTGTGCCCGTGTGCCCTGCTGTTGCCGCATCGTGGTTCTCATGTAGCACCCTTTTCTGCTCTTTTTCCGGCACGCACAATTTCCATGCTGCTACTTCTTCATGTCCTGCTCGATGAGGTATATGTCTGTACAAATTTCCCGACTCTTTTAAGTAATCCGGAAATTTTTGGGGATTCTGTTGAATCTTTTCCTCCATTCTCTGAATCCACCCGATCTTCTCACCTTCATCGGCTAACATCAGTATATCGCATTTTTCCGCATCCAATGGTTGCCGTGAGAGTGCATCGGCTACCACATTCAGTTTGCCTTTCCTGTACACTACCTCAAAGTCATATTGCTGCAATTCTAATGCCCATCGGGCCACCCGCCCTGATGGACTTTCTATAGAATTCAGCCATTTTAGTGCCATGTGATCCGTTATGACCTTAAAACGGTATCCCTCTATGTATTGCCTTAGTTTACGGACTGCCCAAACTATCGCCAGACACTCTTTCTCTGTAGCAGAGTAATTCTGCTCTGCTGCGTTGAGAGTTCTACTGGCGTAGGAGATAACTCTCTCTCCTTCGTCTGATGACTGAGTCAATATAGCTCCCAAACCGTAATTGCTCGCATCCGTTTGTAACACGAACTCTTTCTCAAAATCCGGGCACGCCAGTACGGGTGCAGACGTAAGTCTTGCTCGAACTTCCTCGAACGCATTACGTCTTTCCTCCGTCCACTCCCATTTCGTTCCCTTTTTAAGCAGAGAGTTCAATGGTTGTACCGTTGACGCGAAATCCGGTACAAATCGCCTGTACCATGACGCTACCCCCAAATACTGTCTTAACTCTCTGACATTTGTGGGTGGTTTGAGCTCCGCTATTGCCGCGACTTTGTCCGGGTCCGTTTTAATGCCTTCCTCAGTCACCATATGCCCCAAGTACCTTAACTCCTTTTTGAAAAATTCGCACTTCTCGACATTTATTTTGAGGTTTGCTGCCTTCAACCTGCGAAATACCTCAGCCAGATTTTCCATATGCTCTTCCAGTGTCCGCCCAATTACAATGATGTCGTCCAAATATGCGAACGCATGAGGCATCATTTCGGGAAATTACTTGGTCCAGGGTCTCTTTTGAAAGTGGCTGGAGCTGATGCAGGAGGCCAAACGGCATCAGGACCGCCAGGAAAAGTCCCACCACGTAAGAACGAAGTGGGGCGGTAGTAACAAAGAAATGCGTGGAAAAAAGGAGGAGAGTTAGGGAGATCGCTTCAACAAATTTATATTGAAGATTTGTAAATTAGAAGGACAACGATTTAAATGTACTTTTAGAAATAAGCCTTAGGCTAAGTTCACAATTCTTCATACACTTGTTTTTTTTTTTTGGTTCTTGCTCCCGTACCGAATTCGAAGTACTCGCTCAGTTCCTAGTGCCCCGTCCGCTTACGTCGTGCAAATCGCCTCGACCCGCAGGACTTTCGCACTACACACTGGCTTCCGTTGACCTTCTTGCAATTTACCGTCGAGCCAATCGCTTCGACTTTCCGCAAGTTCCCGTCACAATGCCTTCTCGGTTCCCGTTCGCTCGCACTTCGGTTCACAAAATAACTGCCGCTCCGCGCACTCATTACTTCACCAACTGTCCCGTCTTCTGGGCAGCCGCTCGTATATAGTCGCTTCGCAGGCCCCGTTCCGCTGCTTCCAAGCAGGGCCTGTCATCCCAGACACCGTTATGTGTCTCAAACGGGGCCTGCCTGGCTTCATTTGCTGCTGCTCTTGTTTCTCGACCGGGGCCTTCCTCTGCTGCTGCTCCATCGCTGCAACGGGACTTTCGCTGCTCTTCGTGCTGCCTAGCACACGAACCGTCTGCTGGCAGCCGTCTAGAACATTCTGTCCCGTTGGTTCTCGCCTCGCCAACTCCCCGCTCGCCGCCGTCTCGTTATGTTCCGTTAGGAGCAAGGCCTTTGCCTCTCCCACGGCCTCTCTAACTCTCCACATGTCTCTCTCGCTCTGTCATCGTGAGGAGCCAGCGCTTTTCATAATTGCTACCCTGTAGTTCCCGGCTTGTGAGGAATTACTCCTCACAATAGTAAAATTGTGGAGCGGAAGACTATGCCTCCTCCACAAAAACCACACTTCAAATTGCCGTCATACACAAACGACACAAGCGATTGGAACTATCAGTTCCCCAATAAAGACCATTCTGAGTCTACTGAGATCACAGAAATCTGTGCTCAGCTCTTTGGCTTAATCAAGCCTTTCATTGATATGGATGAGACTTTGTGCTCATCCTTTCAAGATTGAAAGATAAATTCAGCAAAACCAATAAAATGAAGACTTAACACAACCTTTAAAAAACCATTTGATACAAATATCAAACAAAGTTACACAAATGTTGATTAGTTCTCAATCAACATTCAATCTTTGAAATCACACAAAAAACGACATTGAATTTATTCTTAACACCGAAAACTATGATAGTGTTTGTCGGAGATTTTCTCTCATGGAGATGATCCGACTTTCAGAAATATTGTTAGTTTCAAGACACTGGAAAAGCTTCGTACTGATAATTATGGTGGAGTGTCACTACTAGTTAAAAATTCGATTAATCTAAAAAAATACCTTTCAAATCAACCACTGATATAATCATTGCCCAAACAATCAATCTGTCAACCAATTTAACTTTTGCCTCAGTTTATTGTGTATGGAGATGTAATATGGAAACATTCAGGAAGGATATCAAAAGTTTGTATGACATATTGGAGAACATGAATGATGTGTTCATTTGTGGAGACTTCAACTCAGAAATGTGCAGTTTGGTGATAGCATCAACACAGCAAGGGGTCGCTTCCTTGAAGATGTGACAACAAACGCTGGTTTTTAGGTGCATTAATGATGGCAGCATAACTTTCAAGCAATTTCTCGATATAGACTCAGGTTCAGTTTTAGATCTAACTTTCACAAATTCAAACTTAGCTGTTGATTGGAGTGTCAAGCCTTGCAGGATTGGCGGAAGTCATAATTTTCCCATATGTTTCACCATTGACAATGTCAAGGTTAAGCCGCAATTTTTTCTATCCAAAAAGAAGCTTGTTACTAATTTAACCAGGATCACAGATTTTAGTGATGTTCAGGACTTGACTTGCAAGATTAGGAATAAGATTAAGTCTTCTACACATGAAATAAAAGATAGAACTCCCAAATTTTGGTGGAATGAAGATTTGAAGCGTCTTAACCGTATTTTTAGAGCCTCTCAATCCAAGGCAATCAAATTTCCAGTCATTGAAAATTTTGAAGAAGCCAGTAAGAATCGGGAGCGCTGGAAAATTGCTGTTAGAAAGGCTAAACGGGAATCCTAAAAGAAAAATTGAAGAAATCAATGAGCAACCATCGTCAAAGAAAGCATGGCGCTTTCTTTCTAACCTTAAAGGTTTGGGCAAGTCCCAAAAATCACAGTGGGCCGTGTCTATGAGTAGGGACTATCTTGACTTTCTTAAAAGTCAAGTTCCAGTCTCGTCTCTAACATTTCCATCTCTAAACACCAATAGTTGCCTCTTAGAAAAAACGTCATATCTCCGTCAATTTTATAGATAGAAGGTTAGAACCTTCTGGACATATTTTGAAATCAAGATTATTTATCGAACCGCCACAGGTACGGTAAAGATGGGATGAACGGTTGTCGAGTTATAGCAAAAACAAACAATTATGGGCAGCACCGGTCGCAACGGTGATGGGCAGCACTTCGCAGGTAGAGTATGTTATAGTCGGGCTTGACCGACTTTCTTTCTTGTTTTATTTAATTTCCCGATGACACAAGACATAAAGCTTATAAATTAAGTCATTGGTCACAAAATTCAGTCAGTGGTCACAAAAGCTTGAAGTATATTTAAACTTCGGCACAGCCGATGTTAGCTTTGCTTTCACGGTGTATGTGCGTTTGATGTCGTATTCTGATCTGTGTTGGGCTATCTCTCCTACATGGTATTTTGTAAATGGCATTGCTGATGTCCGCTTTATCTATCCGCTTAGTCCGCTTTATTTGTAAAACATTTTCATTGTATTTGTTGGCTGTTGTGCAATTTGTATGTTTTGTTTATCGTAGCAATCTGATCGGGCCAATCTTTTTGATGGTTCAGGTACGTATGTGAGTGATTTTAACTTTCTAGGTTCCTGGATTGTCCTTTTATTTGCATTTTTGTGATTTTTCAATTAGGACTGTATTACCCACATATGGAATGCAATGTTTGTTAAAATTGAATTTATTTGCATTTCGATGGCAGTGTGATATTTGGCGTCGCTGATGTTTAACATTCGCTGAACATGTACAACCAATCGCTGTATTCAATATCATATTTTACGGCTGTTTTGAATTAAAATTTATAATCCGTCATGATGCAGTTGGTTTCATGTACCATTTTGGTTTTAGAGTATTGCCTTGTCTATTTATTGTCGTGTTTAAATAGGGTAATTTTCCGTCTGCTTTTAGTTCCAATGTAAATTTAATGTTCCTGTGATAGTGATTGAGAGCCTCCAGAGTAGTTTGTACTTCATCTTCCTTCACTATGGCAAACAAGTCATCTACGTATTTTGTGAGTACTCTGGGTTGGCTTAATTTCTCTAAGTCTCTAAGGCTCTAGCAGTTCTTCCATTATATTATGACTAGCATATATCCCGGCGCGCTTCGCTACGCCGTCGTCAGTCTATACTGACATCACATAAAACCGATATAGTTTTTCTTTTCCGACCGGCTTTGGGTAACATTACCGTTGTCGCTATCGCTATCGCAAACGCTATCGTTATCTCTTTCGTTATCGTTATCATTGTCGTTATCGCTATCATTATCGTTATCGTTATTGTTATTGCTATCGTTATCGCTGTCGTTATCGCTATCAATGTCGCTATCGTTATCGTTATCGTTGCCGTTACCGCTATCGTTATTTCTTATACTATCCTTACAAATCAAGTTTAAAGCCAATCGGATGAAATACGGTTTTTGGCTGCTGAGTTTTCCATGAGTTTTCCGACTCTAAGGTCAAATTTTCCGACATCAGAAAATTACATTTTAATTCATTTCACTTACTATCCTTAAAAAACGAATTTCAAGTCAATCGGATGAAAAATAGATTTTTGCTTCGAAATCGGAAAAATACGTGTCGAATTATTTCGTACACTTCGCTTACCAACCTAGCTTCAAGCCAATCGGATGAAAAAATTACCCATACAAACTTTCCCTACGCCTTTCCGGGTGGAATTTTCCAAAACCCAGACTTAGTACGCACTTTCACCACATAAGGAAACTCCAGTCCAAATTTCAGCCCTCTAGTTCTTACCGTTTAGGCTGTGCGACGGTCACCAGTCAGTCAGTCAGTCAGGTTAAACAGTTTTATATAAATAGACTAGCAAATATCCCGGCTTGCTTCGCTGCGCCGCCGTCAGTTAAGCTATTTTAACCGATAAGAGTATCAGTTTTTCTTTTCCGACTTGGGGGTGAATTTCACAAAGCGGAAAATATTTGACCGTATCTTACATACATCGGCTGAAAACAGAGATTAACTCTTATGCTCCTTCCGCGGTTAAAAATAAAGTCTCTCCTGACATTTCCGATCTTGGTGGTGAACTTTTCAAATTTAAAGCTTACAAACACAATTTGATATAGATCGGCCAACAAATAACATTTTCCACCAATTCTCCAACCATTCCTCAAAGTTGCATTGCATCCGGATGAACGCTATAATTTTTCAAATTTCGCAGATTGTGCACCATTTTCCGCCCATTTTTTCTGCTTAAAAACCTTCCGGGCAAGCGTCTAGCCAATCCTCCATAGCCACCTCAATGGCCACTTTCAGGTCCACGTCCAGGTCCAGTGCCATCTCCAGGTCGAGGTCAAGGTCCCGCTCAGCCAGTACAATGAAAAACGGCAGCCCGAGTTACTGTTATTTCGTTATTTCTTATACTTTCCTTACAAGCCAAGTTAAAAGCCAATCGTTTGAAAATAGGTTTTTGTCTGCTGAGTTTTCCGACCTTAAGGTCAAATTTTCCAACTTCAGAAAATAACATTCCAAATTATATCACTTACTATCCTTACAAAGCGAATTTCAAGTCAATCGGATGAAAAAAAAGATTTTGCATATCGAATTTCCCGGGAATTTTCCTTGCGCGCAGATTTTTCAAAATCGGGAAAATACGTGTCCAATTATTTATCATACTTTGCTTACAAACCGAAACTCAAGTCAATCGGATGACAAATAAAATTCTCACTTTTCCGGGGAATTTTCCAATTTCCCATCATCGAAAAATCACATTTCAATTCATTTCACTTACTATGCTTACAAACAGAATTTCAAATCAATCCGATGAATAATGGATTTTGGCAAATCGAATTTCCCGGGTATTTTCCTTGCGGGTAGATTTTCCGAAATCGGGAAAAACGTGTCCAATTATTTCGTATACTTCGCTTACAAACCCAGTTTCAAGTCAATAGGATGAAAAAAAAAATGTTCCCAATACAAACTTTTCCGACGCTTTTCCTGGAATTTTCCGACCCTACGGTCGAATTTTCCAGCATCGGAAAATATCATTTTAATTTTGTTCACTGTTTGTGGTACTGTCCTTACAAACCGAATTTCAAATCAATCGGATGAAACATAAAAAATTTACCCATACAAACTTATCCGACACTTTTCCGAGAATTTCCCGACCCTACGGTCGAATTTTCCAGCATTAGAAAATCACTTATCAATTTATTTCATTTACTGTCCTTACAAACCGAATTTCAAGTGAATCGGATGAAAAATAGATTTTTGCATATCGAATTTCCCGAGAATTTTCCTTGTGGGCGGATTTTCCGAAATCGGGAAACACATGTCCAATTATTTTGCATACTTTGCTTACAAACCGAATTTCAAGTCAATCGGATGAAAAATAAAATTTTCTCCATTCTAACTTTCCCTACGCTTTTCCGGCTTTTACTGGTGGAATTTTCCAAAACCCAGTCTTAGTACGCACTTTCACCACATAAGGAAACTCCTGTCCAAATTTCAGCACTCTAGCTCTTTCCGTTTAGGCTGTGCGACGGTCACCAGTCAGTCAGTCAGGTTAAACAGTTTTATATATATACAGGGTGGGTCAAAAGAAGTCACCCTATTGGAAGATGCTCTTATTTTTACAAATAGCCGCCAAAGTCAGATCTGTTTTGACATTTGTGGACTAGACAGATGTAGAATACAAGTGAACACGCCATGGATCGATATACTTTCCAAGAACGCGGAATAATCGTGAATAATCGATTTTTCGACCAAAATCATAATGAGCGATGAGGCTCATTTCCACCTCATTTCCGCCCGATTTAACCGTTCCAGACATGTTTTGGGGGGTTTTCTGAAATCCCGTGTTTACGTAACCAAGCCCGAGACCTTGGAAGCCCTCAATGACAACATTCGACACGAGTGCGAGAATCTGCAGCCCGAAGTTCTTGCCGTAGTGATGAAAATGCCATAAAACGAGCCCGTATGGCAATCAATTGTAACGGCACCCATTTGGCCGATATTATCTTCTCGAAATGACCAATAAAATTCTAAAGGCTCAAATAAATATAATCAAAAAACAGAATATACGTTTTTTATTTAGAAAAAAAATGAAAGCCAAACAACATCGGATGACTTCTTTTGACCCACCCAGTAGAAGATGTTGGTCATTTCGAGAAGCTGAGGCTGGCGATTCCTTGGGCAATCCTTTTTTACTGGGTGTATATTTTGTTTTCAAATTTAAAATATCTGTTTTTGTAATACAGAATTCAACTATGTCCATAACTTGAAATTCGGTTTTAAGGACAGTAAGTGAAATAAATTGAAAAGTGATTTTGCGATGCTCGAATTCTACCGTAGGGTCGGGAAATTTCCGGAAAAGCGTCGGAAAAGTTTGTATGGGGAAATTTTATTTTTCATCCGATTGACTTAAAATTCGGTTTGTAAGCATAATATGCGAAGTAATAGGCCACGTGTTTTCCCGATTTCGGAAAATCTGCCCACAAGGAAAATTTTCTGGAAATTCGATATGCAAAAATCTGTTTTGTATCCGATTGATTTGGAATTCGGTTTGAAAGGATAGTAAGTGAAATGGATTGAAATGTAATATTCTGGAGTTGGAAAATTTGACCTTAGGATCGGAAAACTCATGGAAAACTTTGCAGCCAAAACCCGCTATGGCTATCGCTATGGCTATCGCTATGGCTATCGCAATGGCTATCGCAATGGCTATCGCAATGGCTATCGCAATGGCTATCGCAATGGCTATCGAAGCTATCGCAATGGCTATCGCAATGGCTATCGCAATGGCTATCGCAATGGCTATCGCAATGGCTATCGCAATGGCTATCGCAATGGCTATCGCAATGGCTATCGCAATGGCTATCGCAATGGCTATCGCAATGGCTATCGCAATGGCTATCGCAATGGCTATCGCAATGGCTATCGCAATGGCTATCGCAATGGCTATCGCAATGGCTATCGCAATGGCTATCGCAATGGCTATCGCAATGGCTATCGCAATGGCTATCGCAATGGCTATCGCAATGGCTATCGCAATGGCTATCGCAATGGCTATCGCAATGGCTATCGCAATGGCTATCGCAATGGCTATCGCTATATGGCTATCGCAATGGCTATCGCAATGGCTATCAATGGCTATCGCAATGGCTATCGCAATGGCTATCGCAATGGCTATCGCAATGGCTATCGCTATGGCTATCGCTATGGCTATCGCAATGGCTATCGCAATGGCTATCGCAATGGCTATCGCAATGGCTATCGCTATGGCTATCGCAATGGCTATCGCTATGGCTATCGCAATGGCTATCGCAATGGCTATCGCAATGGCTATCGCAATGGCTATCGCAATGGCTATGGCTATGGCTATGGCTATGGCTATGGCTATGGCTATCGCTATGGCTATCGCTATGGCTATCGCATATGGCTATCGCAATGGCTATCGCAATGGCTATCGCTATGGCTATCGCTATGGCTATCGCTATGGCTATCGCTATGGCTATCGCTATGGCTATCGCTATGGCTATCGCTATGGCTATCGCTATGGCTATCGCTATGGCTATCGCTATGGCTATCGCTATGGCTATCGCTATGGCTATCGCTATGGCTATGGCTATGGCTATGGCTATGGCTATGGCTATCGCTATGGCTATCGCTATGGCTATCGCTATGGCTATCGCTATGGCTATCGCTATGGCTATCGCTATGGCTATCGCTATGGCTATCGCTATGGCTATCGCTATGGCTATCGCTATGGCTATCGCTATGGCTATCGCAATGGCTATCGCTATGGCTATCGCAATGGCTATCGCAATGGCTATCGCAATGGCTATGGCTATGGCTATGGCTATGGCTATGGCTATGGCTATGGCTATGGCGATGGCGAAATCAATAACGATAGAGATAGCGGTACAATAACGGTAATGTTACCAAAACTAGGTCGGAAAAGAAAAACTGTATCGGTTTTTTGTGATGTCAGTATAGACTGACGGCGGCGTAGCGAAGCGCTCTGGGATATATGCTAGTATTATATAAGGGTATATACACCATTAAAACTGTTTTAGACAGCAAAATTCAATTCAATCTAGATGAAAGGGCAAAATATGCACCCAAAAAGAAAAAAATTATGCCAGGGTGAATTTGCTTTTGAAAATCTAGAAATGGATAATGTATTATTATAAGATTAGCTTACGTTAGTTTATTTTAATTTTTTCCCTATAAAAATTTAATTGAACAAAGTGTGTTTAAGTCCTTGTAAGTTTTTGGTCTCGGTGGACTTCTCTGTAGAAATACCCATATATATAAATGCATATGCGTTTATATGCGGCCGCTGCTAGTAGAACTTTAGAGCATTAGTTGGATTAACGAATCGGTTCAATAATTTTTTTTCTCATATTTGTTCCGCACCACGAACATTGTCAAAAACTTTGACGACTCCGGGAAAAAATGTTTATATACACTAGGGTGGGTCAAATTTATTACCAACCGGTATTATAGCAATGACGCAATCTACGGCAATTTTTTAAGAAACTTTTCCCAAGAAAACATGAATCTAATATCAATTTCGAGCCAGCGGTTTTTACCAGGAAAATTTCTATATACGGAAATGCTGAAATACATATGTGACATATCATTAACAATCTGTTGAAAGTGATGGAAAACTGGTTTGCATCGTTCTCAAAACAACTTATTTGAACAGAAATTTTATTTTTCTTTCAAATCGGGTCCAAATATATTGAAAACATAGGTGCGTAGCTGGTAAATAGCCTCGAAATAAAAAAATTATCACTGTCATCACTGAAATTATGACCACTACTGTGTAAATTGATGAAAAGACGACTTGTATCGTTCTTAAAAATAATTTTTAAAGAGATATTTTCTGTTATTGCGAATTTTTGCTAAGAAATTTTCTGAAACCATAAAACAAGGATTCAATAGCTGCTGTACCTTTTCTCTTCAAGCTTTCGAAAAAGACCCTATAAAGTATATGTATATAAGTTACGGCCAGACATGGCCAGCAAGGGTACTACCCTGCGATATTACCTAATTATTAGTATATCCACAGCTTTGGTTTGCAATCTCATCCTGTAAGTATCCCAGCTCCGTTCCAACAATAAACCAATAACAAGTCAAGCCAATTAAACGTTACAATATTTTATTTAACAAAATGAGTTGAGTTCTGGTGTGTTTGGGGGTACAATTGGAATTAATTCTAACTGATTTTACAAGTGGCCGGTTGGCCACGCCGCTGCCAAGAGTCCCGCGGCGTCGGCATATTTCGGTGCTGGCAGAGCAGCGAGAATCCCGCGGAGTCAGCATACTTTGGTGCCGGCAGAGTGCAGCGAATATTGTGAAGCCGCCAGCATTGGTTGTTCTTGATCCCACAACTTGTTGTTGTAATCGGACGCTAGCGCTGCAGTTTCATTTGGTTGGTCGAGGGGAGGGGGGTGACGAGTGAGCGAGGTTTTAGCTGCGACAGCTAACGGACGGTCAGCGCTCTTCCGTTGTTGTGACGTCGCTGTCGTGGTGTCACTCTGTCGTTCCAGCTACATTGTTGTAGCCACTTGAACTGCTTGTTGTTGTTTGTGCGGCCGTTGGTATGTGAGCCGCTGTGCGAGCGGTGAGGGGAAGGGGCCGCTGGCTCTGGCTGGTGCTATGCGCGAGGGGTGAGGGGAAGGGGCCGCTGGCTGGTATTAACTTATATTATTGATCAGCATCAACAGCAGAGTCGATTTAGCCATGTCCGTCTGTCCGTCTGTCTGTCTGTCCGTATGAACGCGTGTTTCTCGGAGACTATAAGAGCTAGAGCCACAAATTTTTGAATGTAGGTAGGTGTATACCCGATTCAATACGAGTTTGTTTCAGATTTGGAAAATTTTTTCCCTTTCCCCCTTTAAGTAAGGCCCAATATCTATCTATTCTGAAAAGATCAATTAGATGTTGCATTTCGAATTTCCCGAGAATTTTCCTTGTGGGCGGATTTTCCGAAGTCGGGAAAATACGTGTCCAATTATTTCGCATACCTTGCTTACAAAACGAATTTTAAGTCAATCGGATAAAAAATAAAATTTTACACATTCAAACTTTTCCGAGGCTATTCCGGGTGGAATTCTCAAAAATCCCGTCTTACTACGCACTCTCACCTCATAAGGAAACGCCTGTCCAAATTTCAGCCCTCTAGCTCTTACCGTTTAGGCTGTGCGATTATATATATCAAGTAAGGCCCAATATCTATCTATTCTGAAAAGATCAATTAGATCGGAAAAAAATCACCGAAGTTATGTACGAATCAATTTTGCTTGTGGGAGAGATGGGGGCTTTGCATTGTCAGTTACCGCGTTTGCGCGTGCGTATGTTAGAGTGTGTGTGTGTATGTGTGAGTGTAAGTATATGTGTATGAAAACACAAGAAGTCAAGGGAACAGGGTATTTTGTAGTCGGGGCACTCGACTGTAGCTCTTTTACTTGTTATACCCTGTTCCCATTGAAAATGGGAAAAGGGGGATCATGAAGTTGTGCAAAAGTATGTAACAGGTAGATGGAAGCATTTGCGACCCTATAAAGTATATATATTCTTGATCAGCATCAACAGCCGAGTTGATTTAGCCCTGTCCGTCTGTCCGCCCGTCTGTCTGTCTGTCCGTATGAACGCGTGTTTCTCAGAGACTATAAGAGCAAGAACCACAAATTTTCGCATGTAAATAGGTGTATACCCGATTCAAAACGAGTTTGTTTCAGATGTGGAAAATTCCTCCCCCTCCCCCCTTTAAGCGCAAAAAACTGTCAGAGCCACAATTTTTCAGATAGACCAAACTTTACATAGATCAAGTAAGGCCCAATATCTATCTATTCTGAAAAGATCACTAAGATCGGACAATAATGTACTATGCACATATAGTGAATGCACACTGTACTTCATACATTGATGCATATCTATATATATAAAAGAAAGTCGTGTTAGTTACACCACTTATAACTCAAGAACGGCAGAACAGATTTGGGTGAAAATTGGTAGGGAGGTAGCTTAGAGCCAGGAGACGGACATAAGATACTTTTTATCCCGTTCGACAATAATTTATCATTTAATTATTTTATGGTTTTAGTTAGCGACGTAAGTAAACATTTCTATACGTCACTAAGTTAGGTTACACAATTCGTAGCACGTTAGTGCTGACAACCGTCAGTGCTGACACTTTTAGCTTGGGATCATTGTGTTTTTATTTCATATTATTTCAAATTTTAGCTACTTTTCTCTGTTTTTCGTTCAATTGCTCAATCTCAATCTATACATCTATATAAAAGTGAAAGTATGTTTGTCCCTTATGGGCGTCTAAACCGCTGAACCGATCTTCACGAATTTTTCACAGTATGTTCATGTCGATCGGGAAAGTGTCATAGGCTATGTCTCATGTCTGTGAAATGGTCCAAAAACCGCGAAATTTGCAAACTTATACCGTTTATCCGATTGCAATAAAACTTTTGGGAATGGTTGAACGCTTGCCAGGGAAGGTTTCTTAGTTGAAGAAATTTGCGGAAAATGGACCAAAAACCGCGAAAATTACAAAATTTACAGTTTTGGTAAGAAATTGGGGAATGGTTCGACGCTTGCCCGGGAAGGTTTCCAAGTAGAAGAAACTGCGAAAATTTGCCAAATGTTCGTTTGTTATAAAACTTTGGAGATTGATTGACGCTGCGTGTGAAGGATTCTGATTTGATAGCCATATATAAAAATATATAAACGTCTCTCCGCTGCCGCTGTTGGCAGCGCAGCTACGAGACTTAGCTGCATGAGCGCATAAGTGATAATTGTGAGAACAGATGTATATGAGAGCTCTAACTGGCCACAGGCCACTCTTAAAAAACTAAATACTTTATGACCGAATGATTTTTCCTTAGGTCGTTGAGAGTGGTTGATTTTTGGCTAAAGTACACGACGTACAATATTAGATCGCTATTATTGGGTCTATTCCTCTGAATGCGTTTGACATCGATGCACTCTAAACCCATTTCGATGAGAGCAGTTTTGACTAGAATGGGATCCATACTATCCAGTCCCAGAAGCAGTGCCTTGGAAGGCCTATCATTTTTGTTGCCATGAGAAAAATACTCGTTCTTCCCATTCATATACACACAGGCAGCTTCATAGTCTTTTACCTCCACACAGTGAAGCTTAATTCCAATAGAAATCTTCCTTATCGAGTACATACTGCAGTTGATTGCTTTACAAATGTTATGCAGTTCCTCTGCTGAGCATTTGAGAACCGTTATTGGTGGAATGTACGTCTTGGTTTTTTTGACGATTTGCTCGCAATCGCCGTTATCAGCGTCAACGGGGTCATCAACAGCTTGAAGAGGAGAAAAGTAATTGGAGTTAGCGTTTGGGCGCTGTCCAGTGTCTATTTTTAGCAGCTTCTTCTGCACACGAGGCGACATTGCGGTGTCGCTTTTTGCTTTTGTTCTCTTAATTTTGGTTGGTTTGCTTTGATGCTTGTCTAATTGAATGCTTTATTTCGCGACGATGCGGTTGCTGTTGCGCACAGCTCAAGCTCTCATCCAAGACTGACATATTTAACATTCAATTTTTACTCACAGGTGATAAATTGGTACAAGCTTAAAGTTGACTAACCGTTTCTCGTTTTTTTTAACACAACAAACAACTGACCGAGCACTTGACTTTGCAGCCCTGCTTAAAATTCAGGGCTGCACTGATATTAAACCGCTAAGACTCAATATGCCTAATGAATGCTCTTTAAGAATATTTAATTAAAATCACGATTTGCTTCCATAAAAATTTTGAATTTATGCCGCCCAAACTGAAATCTGGCCCAATGTGCAATGTAAGGGTATAAAAAGCCAAACATAAAATAATACACATAGTGACACTTTGTTGCTTAACATACACATAACTTAAGTACATTCGAAACATGATCGTGGCCTGACCAAAGCATCTCCCGGGAATTTTCCTTGCGGGCAGATTAGCCGAAAAAGGGGAAAAAATGCTTACAAACCGAATTTCAAGTCTTCTTCTTCTTCTTCTTCTTTGGCCATCACAACCGTTTTACGGTCTCGGCCGCTGCCACTAATGCCCGCCACTCGCCTCTGTCCCAAGCGACATTCCACCAGAAAGACACTCCCAGTTTCGCAATGTCTCCCTGCACCTGGTCACGGCATCTCCGCTTTGGTCGACCAGGCGGGGGAGTGCCTCCCAACTCTATCGCATGCCGATTGTACACACGCTTTGCTGGAGCGTTATCATCCATACGGGTAACATGTCCTATCCAGCGCAAACGCTGTTGTTTTATGCGCTTGACTAGGTCAGTGTCCCCATAGAGCTCATACAGTTCGCGATTCATTCGGATGCGAAATTCGCCGCCAACGTTTAGAGGTCCATAAATCCTCCGAAGAACTTTTCTCTCGAACACGTCAATTGCCGCCTCATCCTCTTTTGTCATTGTCCATGCTTCTGCGCCGTATAGCAGGACTGGGATGATAAGCGACTTGTATAGCGCAATTTTCGTTTTCCGAGAGAGGTCTCTGCTCTTGAACTCCTTATTGAGCCCGTAATAACATCGGTTTGCTAGAGTAATTCTTCTTCGGATTTCCAGACTGGTGTTGTTGTCGCTGGTAATCGTCGTTCCGAGGTAGACAAATTCCTTAACAACCTGGAAGCTGTAGTCTCCCATTGCAACAGATTGTCCAAGCGTAGACTCACTGCCCGTTGATTGTAGGTACTTCGTCTTATCCTCATTTACCGCTAAGCCCATAAGTTTTGACTGCTTCTCTATCTCTGAGAACGCATTTTTTACCACAGATTCGCTTTTGCCGATGATGTCAATATCATCGGCATATGCAAGTAGCATGTTATCTCTGGTAAAGATGGTGCCCGTTCTGTTAGCATTTGGGCACTGGCGCAGTATGTACTCCATCAGTAGATTAAAGAAGTCGCACGATAAGGTATCACCCTGCCTAAAACATCTTTTGGTATCGAAAGGCTCGGAGCGGTCTTTACCTATTTTGACGGAGCTTTGTGTGCTTCTCAACGTCATCATGCAAAGTCGAACGTACTTTGCTGGAATACCAAAGGTAGACAGGGCTTCAAAGAACTTTGACCTTATCGGCGTGTCAAAGGCGGCTTTGTAGTCAACAAAAAGGTGGTGGGTGTCGATACATCTATCTTGAGTCTTCTCCAGGATTTGTCGCAATGTGAATATCTGGTCCGTGGTGGATTTGCCAGGTCTAAAGCCACACTGATAAGGTTCAATCAGTTCACTTATTCTCGGCTTTAGACGTTCACATAGGATGCATGATAGAACCTTATATGCGATGGGAAGGAGACTGATCCCGCGGTAATTGGCGCAAACCGCAGGGTCTCCTTTTTTAAATATTGGACAGAGTACACTTAGGTTAGGAATTTCAAGTCAATCGGATGAAAAATCAAATTTTCCCCGTACAAACTTTCCCGACGCTTATCCAGGAACATCTTACAAACCGAATTTTAAGTCAATCGGATGAAAATTAGATTGTTGCATTTCGAATTTTCCGAGAATTTTCCTTGTGGGCGGATTCTCCGAAGTCAGGAAAATACGTGTCCAATTATTTCGCATACCTTGCTTACAAAACGAATTTTAAGTCAATCGGATAAAAAATAAAATTTTACACATTCAAACTTTTCCGAGGCTTTTCCAGGTGGAATTCTCAAAAATCCCGTCTTACTACGCACTCTCACCTCATAAGGAAACGCCTGTCCAAATTTCAGCCCTCTAGCTCTTACCGTTTAGGCTGTGCGATTATTGCAAATCAGTCAGTTAGTCAGTCAGCCAGGACAAGCTATTTTATATTTATAGAGATAGTTTATAGAGATAGATAGATATTGCGCCAGTCAGAACGTTGGTTCAGCCCAAGAATCAACACACTATTATAAACAACAACAAGAACAAGGAATAAAGTCGACCAAGCCCGACTATATTATACTCTGTACCAGTTGGGGTCGCCGCTCGCATTTGCTCCCGATTATATTATATAAAATCGGTATCCAGGGAACACCACGAGGAGGCCATTGCAATAGCAATGGGGTCGATATATGAATAAAGACCTACGAGTCGACTTGAGTTGCTTAAATACTTATCATTTAAGGTGCTGTTACATACTTTTGCACAAACTTATTATACTCTATGTACCTTTGGTACAGAGTATAATTAGGAGAGAGAGGGAGAGAGAGAGGATTGGCACGCGCAGCAGACAACAAGAAACCTTTGCATTTGCCAGAGCTAGAGATGGGCGTGCATCGAAAACTACGCGGGACTCCGGAGTGACCAGAATGACTTAACATTATTGTGATTGCTTGATTTTATGTTAGAATTAAAGAACTAGACTATTTTTATATAATTTGCAATTTAAACAATCCTCGTCTTAGTAGTCAGATGGGTATCGGGCGATATATTTGTCCCGCGATCATCCCTTATTTCTCTCTCTCAATATTGTGTATGAGGGAAAGGGAAGGGGGAAAATGAGAGCGTCCCAGTTAGATGCAAGAATCAATTGGATCTTATGAGCTAGCCATAGCTGTTAGGTTTTGTATAGGACTTCGTTGTTGGAATTACTCAGACAATATATTTGCAGGCTTAATTCATTTAAAAGGTGAAATTTTTGGCGGGGCGGAGTCATCACACCCACAACGATCCAATATGAATCGTTAAATAAAAATTTGTCCCAAAATATTGTTGGCTATCACTTTGCTGTGTAGTCGTTGCTCATATATACATACATCTACATACATACATATGTATGTGTTTTGCAGCTGCAAGAGCAGCCCAGATATATTGAATTTTCGTTTGCTCATATCTTTACTACCGTTTATCCGATCTTTATAATTTTTTTGGCAAATCGAACAAAAAATTGTATTAGAAAATATGTCTAGAAGGTTCGAACCTTATAATATTGCCTATTCTAGCTCCATTTTTTCTCCGGTCTTAGACCCGGAGAGTCTGCTCTCAAGTTTAACATCGGTTGAAGTTTCCTTCAACCCTGGGCCTGATAATGTTCCAAGCTGTGTATTAAAATACTGTGCTGACTCTCTGTGCGAGCCCCTCCTAAAACTCTTTTAACTCTCTCTTCAACTTGGTGACTTTCCTTACTATTGGAAGGAATCATACATTATTCCTATCCCCAAAAAGGGATCAAAGTCTGTAGTGTCTAACTACAGGGGCATATCCAAGTTATCGGCAATTCCAAAAGTATTCGAACCATCACAACATGGATTTATGAAAAAACGTTTTGTGGAAACTAACTTACTTGAGATTACAACTCTTGTTAATATGAGTTTTGTAAACAAGCAAAGCTTTCGATTCCGTTAATCATGAGCTCCTAATTCGCAAACTGGACATTCTTGGTTTTCCTCCCAAGCTACTTTCTTGGATCATGGCTTATTTACGTGATCGGTCCCAAAGAGTTAGATTTAATTAACAGTTTTCTGTTCCCATTTATGTATCCTCCGGTGTTCCCCAAGTCAGTCATCTCGGACCTCTGCTCTTCAACTTATTTGTAAATGATATTCCGACAGCATTATCCCACTCTCATATGCTAACGACCTGCTATGCGGACGACCTCAAACTTTGCCTGTCTTATAATGATCCAGTATCACCTCTTCTCCTACAAAGGGACTTACACTCTCTCAATAATTGGTGCAAGATCAATAGTCTGCCTCTCAACAATGAAAAGTGGAAATATTTAACTTTTCATCGTAGTACGCCCTATCTTTTTGACTATATGATTGAAGATAAGCCTTTGGAACGCATCTACAAAGTTAATGACTTGGGAATACAATTTATGCCCAAAATGTGTTTCAACGGTCATATATCGGTCATTGCCAATAAAGCTATGGGAGTTCTTGGTTTTATCAAAAGATGGTCTAAAGAATTTAATGACCCATATGTCACCAAACAATTATATGTTTCTCTGGTCAGACCAATTCTCGAGTTTGGATCATGTATCTGGTCTCCATACTACCAACAATTTCAGGATCAAATGGAATCTGTACAGAAACAGTTTTTAATTTTCGCCCTCCGTGGCCTAAATAGGGATTCTAATAGGCACCTTCCACCGTACGAGCAAAGACTATGCTTGTTGGATCTTCCATCCCTCAATAGTCGTCGAACTTACCTTAGTGTGCTTCTCCTTCATAAGCTCCTGTCAGGTGAGATTGACTCAAGCGCTTTGCTTAGCCTATTAAGTTTTGCGGCTCCGGCCCGTGTAACAAGGAATTATGTCCCGATTTATTTACATCCTTGTCTTACGAACTATGCTCATCATGAACCTTTTCGAAACCTTTGTCTTAATTACAATAATTTTTACTATCTCTTCTCTGTAAACTCTCCTCTTCTAGATGTAAGAAATATTCTATTGTCTAATTTAAATTCATAATGTTCACTAATCAGTTTGACTGAACTTTGTTAAACTATAAACAATAAACAAAACAAAACCTTCTATCGATAAAACTGTGGGAGATATGACGTTTTTTCGATATTGTGGGGGCGGAAGGGGGCGTGGCCAAAATTGAAAATAAACTTGATCTGCCTGCAAGTATAAGAAGCACATGTTCCATACATGTCAAACCTCTATCTCTTACCATCTCTGAGATCTGTGCGTTTATACGGACAGACAGACGGACATGGCTATATAGACTCGGCTGTTGATGCTGATCAAGAATATATATACTTTATGGGGTCGGAGATGCTTCCTTCCGGCTGTTACATACTTTTGCTCAAACTTATTATACTTTCTGTACCTTTGGTACAGAGTATAAAATCTATGAACTTATTTAATAATCAGAATTTTATGTATTCAAAAAAGCACTTTCGACCCTAAAACTACAAAATACATGGAAATTGGGTCGTTTTTGAAGTAAAATTCCATTTCGTAGTCTATATATCGCTCACTTATTTTATAGCTGCCATAACTCAAAACATTTCATTTAAAAAAATCGCGTCTAAATTTCTCAATTAGTTTTATTTAGCGAAAATAGTTCTTTTAGTCTTGAGTAAATCTCGTAAAATATTTAATAAATATGTTTCGAAAACATGATGTTTTAAAAAAAATACAAAGTATTTTATCATAATATAGTCTGCGGCATAACTGAGATATGTCGCTTATGCTTGAAACATACAAAATTAACCTGTAAAATCCTCTACTAAAATATTTTCAACTAAGAATGATAGCAATACGAAAAGGTTACAAAATATATTTAGAACACAACATTGGGAATATTTCTGCATCATTAATTTAAAAATATTTTTTTTAAGCTTAGAGCGATATGCAAAATACTACCAATGTAATGTTAAAATCTTGTTTTGTTAATCATTTAACACTTTCAGCCTCAACTTATTTTTTCCCCTTGAGATTTGCTCTTTAGAAGTTCGGCTGCAATATAGTAGTAGTAGTAGTAGTATCTTTATTTTCAGTTTTGATTGCCCTGATATAATAACAAATTTAATATTACAAAACTAAAAATAAAGTGAACAGGTTTTCATCGACTTGGTTTTAAACCGTCCGTCGATCGCCTTACACTTATCCAGTACTACTCTGGTTAAAACACCTGGCTGCCCGGGTCGTCCCCAGATACCAGATCGTTCACCTTGTAGTATGGAAGAGTGGTTTGGTGTTACAATTAAGTATATTGTAGTAGTAGTGGGATTTTATTCAAAAGGTTTTTTTCAATTCTTTATAAAAGTTAATTTAAATACAATGGTAAAGGTTTTACAAATTAGAAAATAAAATCGATGTATAATACAGAAAAGTTTTCTAACTATAACTAAAAATCTCCCGTGTGTATGCGCCATCTGTAAGCTGAAGCATCTTTAATATAATGGCAAAGGGTGTTCCAGTTTTCGCCATTCAGGATGATGATGAGCTGTTGCGATGAGAGCCGTGTTTGTTGCCAGTATAGTCTTGCTCTGAATATTGTGGAGATTTGGAGTTGGCTGTACTGGTTGTTAAAATAGTTGTTTTCTCCTAACGAATAGTTTAGTTGCCTGTAGAGCACTCTGTGTTCGCTTGCTCTTGCTTGTCGAATTTGATTTAGCATATGGATGTTGCTGACGTTTTCCACAATTTTAAGGTGTGCCTCTTCCCACGAATCAGAGTTGCTGATGCTGATTTCTACACCGTGTACCTCCGCCAGCCTGCTCCAGACTTCAAAACACTGGGAACCTTTTGACTGTAAGTCCTTGGTAATCGTTTTTACCAAACGGGTTTCGGGCAAAGCAATTATCTTTCTCATATAAGCGAAGTGTGTACTTAATGTTTGGCAGTACAGCGGAGAGTGTCCGGTTTCAATAAATAAGGCGTAATTTGGCGTATTTTGGGGCAATCTGTACATTTTTATACCCTGTTCCCATTGAAAATGTGAAAAGGGGGATCATGAAGTTGTGCAAAAGTATGTAACAGGTAGAAGGAAACATTTGCGACCCTATAAAGTATATATATTCTTGATCAGCATCAACAGCCGAGTCGATTTAGCCCTGTCCGTCTGTCCGTCCGTCTGTCCGCCCGTCTGTCTGTCAGTCCGTATGAACGCGTGTTTCTCAGAGACTATAAGAGCAAGAACCACAAATTTTCGCATGTAAATAGGTGTATACCCGAATCAATACGAGTTTGTTTCAGATGTGGAAAATTCCTCCCCCTCCCCCCTTTAGGCGCAAAAAACTGTCAGAGCCACAATTTTTAAGATAGACCTTCCAAATTTTACATATATCAAGTAAGGCCCAATATCTATATATTCTGAAAAGATCACTAAGATCGGACAATAAACACCGAAGTTATATACGAATCAATTTGGCTTGTGGGAGAGAGGGGCGTCTTGCATTGTCAGTTATCGAGCGCGGCCGCATGCCATGCGTTTGTGTGTATGTTGGAGTGTGTGTATGTGTGAGTGTGTGTGTATGTAATGGAAAACACACGAAATCAAGTGAACAGGGTATTTTGTAGTCGGGGCACTCGACTGCAGCTCCCTTACTTGTTTTCAGATAAAAACGTAGTAGCTTTTCCACTTCATCATATTCTTTGTATCCCCATACCTGGGAGGCGTACATTAGAATTGTCTGGGAGGTAGCCTGGAACATCCTGTATTTAATGCTCTGTAACACATTTGCGGTGCCTAAGAGGGTTTTTCAGGTGCTGTTGAGGGCTCTGATGGCATCATGAAATTTCTGCTGTAAATGGGTGCTGAGTGACATGTTTGACGTGATCGTTACCCCTAGGTACTTAAAAAATTTTACTCGTTCTATTTCCGATCCATTGATGTGCCATTTCTCGTCATTTCTGATCCGTCCTCTGTTGTTCCGTATGGGTAAAACTTTGGTTTTTTCAACATTTATTGTGAAACCCCATATACAGCAGTAGTTGTGCACATCATCCAGCATTACTTGCAGCATCTCCGGAGAATCTGCCATCAGAACCAAATCATCAGCATACATAAGAACTTTTAGGTGTGTCCCTCCAACCGAAATGCCACCTCTAATCCAGTGAACTATGTCATTGATATACAATGCGAATAAAAGCGGGCTTAGCATGCATCCCTGTTTTACGCCAGTGTTATTTTCGAACCAATTGGATAACTTAGCTCCATCCCATACTGCTGCCTCGGTTTCATTGTATAAGTTTTGCAGCACTCTTCAAATGTTATAAGTCATGTTGAGGTTGCTCAATTTGTACCACAAACTTCTTCTGTTGACTGAGTCAAGAGCGGCTTTAAAGTCCACAAAACAGCAATAGAGTTTTTTACTTGCTTGTAGGCGGGAGGTTGCGATCGATGTGAGCACATATATGGCGTCTACTGTTGAATATCCATGCCTGAATCCAAATTCGCTGAGTTTTGAATGTTCACTTACCCATTTCTCTAATCTGGTAAGCAGAACAGATGCGAGGATTTTAGCTTGAACGTTTATGAAGGATATACCCCTATAATTGCTGAGATCTTCGAGGTTGCCTTTCTTGTGAATTGGAAATATAATACTTCTTTTAAAGCTTGTTGGGAAAGAGTCAATTTCATAAGCTTATTATACTCCGCAGTAATACAACTTATAAAGGAATCAGGTGCATACTTGAAGAACTCCGCTGGAATTCGGTCTTCGCCAGGTGCCTTGATCAGCTTTGCCTTTTGTATTTCCATTCTGACTTCTTCTTCAGAGATCATGGAATCTAACTCTTCATCTTGTGTTTGGGGAAGACTATAGCTAAGCTGGATTGCAGTTTGATTCGGGTTAATAAATAGCAATTTTTCAAAATAAACCGTTAGGCAGTTTGCGTCCGTTCCTATTACGCTTCGAGACGTCACTCCGTTCAGCCTTCTTACCAGGCTCCAAAAGCTTTTGCTGTCTTTTACCGCTGATATTTCCACTTCGATTTTGGCGTAGTATTTCTTTTGTTTTTGTCTGCAGACGTCTTTGTAAGTGCGGTTGGCATTTTGATATTCCCGTTTAGCTTCTGCTGTGTTTGCCGTCCTCACCCGGCGCAGTTTCTGTAGAGATGCTATCCTCGATTCGTCGCAGACTATGTCAAACCATGGCTGTTTATATCCTCTCTGGTTGGTGGTTTGCATACCGTTTGCTTCTGTCTTGATACAATCTGTTATCATCGTCATGCTCAGCTCTGTGTTTTCATAATGTGATATCAATCTGTTTAGTTTTTCCGTATAATTGCGCGCTAGACGGTCTTTCCATTTTAATTTGGGGAGTAGTTGTGGTATGAGAGCCATTAGAGAAGTCGCTTTTAGCGATGCAGTTACTATTATTGGCTGATGATCCGAGTAAAGCTAATTTTCGACTTGCATGTCATTTATAACGTTGTTCCAATCTCCCCGTATCATACAATAGTCAATAGTCGAGCAAGCTTCACCTCTGATATATGTAAGCTCTCCGATCTCGGTCCTTCCATTAATAATGGTCAGCCGCAGATTTTCGCACATTTCTATTATTTTTTTGCCTTTATTATCAAGTGTTTCATCCTTAGATCTTCTCTGATAAGCGCCAAAGCCACTTGCAGTGCTATGATCCTCAATTGGTATCTGTTCGGTGCCTATACGCTCATTGAAATCTCCGATGATCATTATATTTCAGCGTCAGCTTCGCTCAGCATGTTATAAAGTTCATCAAATTCCAACTGCCAGTTGTTGCAGTTCAGATACACAGGAATAATCAGAAACCGTTGGCTTGCTAATTTGAAGTTTAGAATTGTTTGATTATCGATGGTTGAAAACGATCCATTGCAGCTGCTCATAAACGATATTCGCACACCACAAAGGCAGCCACCTGAGGCTCGCCCTCTGGTTGCAGTTCTGATAGCGAGCGTCCATCTTGTGTAGTAATCGTTGAAAAATGTTTCGTATTCTGCCGCATTTTTTTCGATGAAAGTCTCATAGAGTAAAAATATCTCGCTCAGCATGATGAAGTTGAAAAAGCAGTCAAGTAATCGTTTATTCGCTAGACCGGCGATGTTGTAGGATAAAATTTTAAAGGTTGCTACGTCGGCTATTCTGTTATTTAGGGAGATTATCTTATTACTATGCTTAAATATAGGTTTGCATTTATCAGCTGTATTCTTTTTTACTTTTTTGACTGAAGAATATTCATTAGGGAATTAAAGTCTAGGTTGAGTTGAGGTGCTCCCAAAGGGTAGAGTTCCGCTAGTATGGGCTGCGCGTCAAGCTGGCCACTCATGAGTTTGTTGTCCCTAGACCAGTAAAACCACTTGTTGGCGACTCTCATCCTGTCACCAGAAACCAGAATTTTATGAAGCTTGCTCATTGATTGAAGCTTTGTTTTTAGCAGCATCATGATCTTCTTATTCTCCTGTCGGTCCGCGTTCCCTTCCAATGTAGATGTTTGTTCCCCTCAGCATCTTAGTAGCCTTAAGAACAGCGTTCAAACTGTGCTGAGAATCCAGTTCCACTACAACGTTCATTTTATTATTTTTTTCAAATATCTTTCTGGCGCCGTTGATACGTGTGGTTGGTGGGAGCTGAAGTTTGTTTTTACACACCATCTCTGCTTCCTTCAAAACGTCTGGATTTGCGGTTAGTCCCTTGAATATGAGGTTTTTGCTTTTGAGTTGGTCTTCGTTATGGTTCAGTCGCCTTTGGTCAGATTCTCTATCCTTTTTGAGCTGTTCCACCTCAGATTTTAGTTGCTCATTTTGAATTTTTAGGTCATTCATATCCGTGGCTAGAAAATCGAGTTTAACTAAAACCTCAGCATTCGTTTCCCTATTGGTTTCTCGAATAAAATTCGCAGATCTTCAACCGATAGTTCCGAGAGTGTTTGTTTTTTAATAGGTGCATTTTCCTCTGGCGACGTTTGCGCAATTGGCCTTTTATAGCTGGTGGTATTTTGAGACGTGCCCGGTGCGATCCATCGTTCATCGCCTGCTTGTGGGATGGTGTATGCAGCATTTGCTCGTTAAAGTTCAGGAACCATTTTTAATTTTATTGAATTTGGTATAAAGTATAGTTCAGGCGTATTTTGGCAAAGTATGGTGACACCCCTCGTGTGCAAGTTGAGCTTATGACGTCACGCTTGACTTTAATCTTCGTTCTGGTTGAGATCTTTGCTAGAGCTTTTATTTAAGCTACCTCCCGGCTTGGAACTCGGCTGCAATATATAAAATGCTACTTTGCAAGCGAAAACTATTAAGTTGAATTACAGGAATTTTAGCAAGCTTTTCATAAATTTTTTTCTTACGGGCGATCTAAGATACGTAGTTCTTTGAAAATCATATCAGTTAACCATTATGGCCATACCACCAAAAATATGAAGTGAAATATTTTTTAAGTCCAACCATTTTAATTTGGGGTCGAAAGGGTTAATAAGCTTTGGAGTCAAGGATGTGAAGCGGAAGTCAGGGCATGCATTGATCGAAAATTAAATTTACACATTGTTCAATAATTTTTTAACAAATTGATTCTTAGTAGGCCCAGAGAATTTGTACACAGCAGCCGGCGATGTAGTATCCTCATTTTTCATTTTACACTTGTGGTGTGAAGTATTCTCCGGTTGCCGATTTCGGCTACCTTGGAGCTTACGTTGATTTCTTTCTATTTATTTTTTCCAACTTGCAGTTGTGTGTTTTATATTGATCCATGGCTGTGGTGTCCGAACTCACACAATGAAAGCGTTGCGCTTGTGTGCGATTCAAACATAAAACAAATTAAATCGATGCGCAGCATATTTGTATTGAATCGTCGATATTGGCGTGCTGAAAAGAAGAAAGCAAAGGTTAGGATCTTTAGCTCATTGAGAATTAATTTTGGCATAACTCAGCCAAATCGATGTCTCCTTTGTATTCTTTAATCCGTAAGAGATCTGATAGGTGCTGATCGGTTAATTTGTTGCGACTTTTACTTAATATTATTTTCAAAGTGGAAAACGCAACCTCACAATTGTATGTTGTACCAAACATTGAGTATAGTCTACCAATTTCATTTTTAAGACAATAATATTTATTATCGAGTTCTCGCCAGAAATGCTCGCCAGTTTTTAAAGGAATTTCAATATCATCTCGTAATTCTTTAGATCGCTTTGGATTTCTGCGTTATGTTCCTGGACTTCGCATATAAGAGGGTAGTCGTGCAGATCTATCAAATTTTTAATGCAGCTTATGTCTTAAAATCTTTGGTTCAATTGATGTCACGATGTTGGCATAATTTTGAAAGAAGTCCAAATTATTCAATTTTAAGCCAGAAAAAATAAGTGAAGTTTTCTTTAGAGATTTAAGGCTGTTGTTTTTGAGTTGGTCTTTTAGAAACTGCAGCTTTCTAGTAAAATGGTGTATTATTGTTACAAGAGTTATTATATTGGTGTTTTTGCCATGAAGAGATAAGTTCAGGTCATTTAGCAAATCGGTTAGGTCGCATAAAAACGCCAAGTCCAGTTGAAATTCCTTATCTTCCAATGCAATGACAAACTCATCGGTAGTCGGTGTTGGTGACGATTTAAAAAATAATACAATTTCTAGTCTTAAATTAAAAAAACGCTCCAAACTCTTTCCGCGTCTGAGCCAACGCACTTCTGTATGCAGCAAAAGATCTCCGTAGTCTGCATGCAAATCTTCTAAAAAACTCTTAAATTTTCGGTGGGCCAGTGCATTGTGTCCGCCTCTTAATTTATTTATAATTTTTCAAATCTGAAACAAACTCAACTTGAATCTGGTATACACCTACCAACATGCAAAAATTTGTGGCTCTATCTCCTATAATCTCTGAGATCGACGCGTTCATACGGACAGACGGACGGACAGACGGACATGGCTAAATCGACTCGTATGTTAGTGCTGATCAAGAATATTTATTCTTTACGTGTCGCAAATGTTTCCTTCGGGGCACTCGACTGCAGCTCCCTTACTTGTTTTCGAGTGTTTTTGAGCTCGACTCCCGTGTTCAATAATCACCCTTTTTTCTGTTCTGTGTGCGTGCCATACCCCCCAACCCCACGATTTTTATTTTATGCTTTTCTTTCCAGTGACGATTTTATTTCCTTTCTTTTTTTTTTGTTTTGTTACAATTTTACCTCCTCCCATACCTGTCCATTCGCGCCTCTAATTTTTACCTAATACCTGGTGGAAATTATGCGGGACCACCTATAGTGCTTGAGCCTGTGGTTCCGGGATAACCAACACAGCATCGCGTCCCGTGGCCATTCATCGAGCTCCAGGCGCCTCCCCCACTGGCCGGTTTCGGTTGGCTGCTGCTGTTGTTGGTGCTGCTGCTGTTGCTGCGGCTGCCGCGACTTTTGACGTTTCAGGGTCGGCCTCGGACCTCTTTCCGGTCCTGGGCAAGATGCCTACCTGCCCATTGCCAACCTGGCAGTCGGTGTCGGCCACACTTCTCCTCCTCGTCCTTCGGTGGCGGAAGCTCCTCTGGCCCCGCTGGTGGCTCTTCCACGACCGCCTCGGTAATGGCTGGGTGGTTTAGCTCGCCGACCGGCTCAGCCCATGTCACCACCGTGGTGACCTGGTGAACTTTCCATCCGTCCACCACGGTTGTCTGCTGAACCTGGGTTCTTGTTGGCGGCTAGCTTTCGGCGCTAGCTTTCGGCGGTGACTCCTCCTCCGGATCCGCTCTCTGTTCCTGGGCCTCTTTCTGCTCCTGCTTGCCCCTAGTCGCCTTTTCTTGCCACTGGAGCTCGCATTCCTCCTCCGAAGCGGAGACGAAAACGACCTCCGGGTCACACGTTGCCGGGGGTGGCTGCATAGGCACCCACTCGGGCCCTTCCTATAATATGATAAGTTCTATCTGGTCGCTATGTTATATAATAAGTTGGCAAAGGTCGCCATGTAGTAACAGTCATGTTTCCAAGATTGATCGCAATGTAATCACGTGAATAAACTTTATTTAATCTTTAGTTTTGCAAGGCAGAGCCAACATGGTCTCTGCCAAGCGATGCATACAAACGGACTGAATTAATGTCCAAAGAAATGCTTTTGCATCTTGAGCGAGCGGCGGACACATACATTTGTATATAAGCCGAAAACTGCTGAGTGCGCGTTTAAGGCAACGACCCAAGTGGTCGATCATATTTTCTTATGGGAAACAAAGAATGAATTTAAGTGAGCATTGATATTTGTATGTTTACTTATGCAACAGAGTGTCACATAGTATGCTCATATATATTATATATTAAAATAAGTATGTGTACGCTACACCTCCCCTTTTTTAGAAAGAATAACGTATATTTATGGAGTTATTCTATTATAGTGTGGTGGTGTATATAAAATTTGTGTGCTTAATATAAATTTAATTTTATATTAATTGGTTAGTTGATGATATTAGGAAAAGAATTTTTTTTTTGTTTCAAAGTAATGAAAAGTAATCTGGTAAAACTTTTTTTTTTTACTTATTTAACTTGTAAACAGAATTTTAGATCTATTCGTTCATTTATTCATTCACACTTTTAATATAGTTGCTACCTTAAACAAAAAAATTTTTTTTTGTTAGGTGTTACATATTTTTAATCTGTCTTTATGTACTATTTGTTTTTTCTTTCCTGTTCTTATTGTAACGTTATCCCTATCTTCTATCTTTTCTACCTTATAAGGGCCAACATAGTTGTCTAGTTTGTGCCCTGTTTCGTTTCTTAGCAGAACTAAATCTCCTACTTCTAGTGGGAAATCTATTGTTCTTTTATCTTAATGTCTAGCATAGTCCTAGCTCTTTTGTAGGCTAATTCTAATCTAAACTTTATTTCCTTAGCGTAATCGTCTATATTGTATAGGGGTTCTGTTCTATCTTGTTTGTTAAAGTTAATGAATTGTCTCGGTGGCCTTCCGAAACAAGTTCATATGGGCAGTAGTCGTGTGCTACTGATGGGGTTGTATTAAAACAATAGGTGAAATAATTCAACCATATGTCCCAATAGTTTTTGTCAATAGAAATGTATGAACGTACGTATTCGTTAAATGTTCGATGACTTCGCTCAATGGTACCAAGAGTTTGATGATGATACGCTGTTGAGTGTATATTTGTGACTTTCATGTATTTACATAAGTCAGTGATTATTGAATTTTTATATTCAGTACCCATGTCCGTAATGAAAGTCTTCATTGGACCATACTTGAGTACGAATGATTCAAAAATTGCCTTAGCAACTGTTTTAGCACTTTTGTTTGGTACTGGTATTGTGACTAAATATTTTGTTAAGTCGCAGATAATTGTTACAGCATATTCATTGCCGTTCTCAGTTTTTGGAAGTGGGCCAATGGTATCGATCAGTACAGTATCAAATGCTGTTGCTGGCGTTGGAGTTAAGGTCATTGGTGTCTTTGTATGTGTAGTTGTTTTGGCTTGTTGACATTTTAAACAAGTCTTTACATATTGTTTTATCGTTCTAGTCATTAAGGGCCAATAAAAATATTTTCGTATTTTCGAAAGGGTACGCGTTATCCCTGAGTGGCCTCCTTCTATTGGTTCGTCATGGTATTTTAACAGGATTGCTTTTATTTGAGCTGTATCGTTTATGTCTATTTTGGTCACCTTTGGGAGTATGCATACTCGTACTTCTTATTAAGTACTATTGCCCATTTTTTAAAATATATTTTGTGATACAGATTCGAAAATTTGATCACTTGGTGACATTTTAAATTTTTTTATGGTTAGTATTCCGGCTTCGGTTTCAAGCCTTTGGAAAAACTGAACTAATTCGAGTTTTCCATTGGAGTACAAATCATCAATTGTAAATCGTGAAATTACTGGTTTTCCGTTTTTGAACAAACACTTATGTTTGTCGAGTTTTAATTTCGCATATTTTTTGACAGCATTGTTGTTAATTGCGTCATAGACATTGGGCTTTTTATTTTCTTTTTGCTCATGCAATTTTTTAGCAGTGCTTCTAATAGCTTTACCGCTTTCTTTGTCTTTGTCTGCGTAGACTTTTTCCTGTCTTGTTGAAGATCTAGTTGATACTTTTAGTATTTGTCGGTTCATTTCTTTAAGCTCTCCAATTGTTATTCTGGATAGAGCGTCTGCAATGTGATTATCTTTCCCCTTGAGATATTCGACTGTAAAATCATATTCTTCCAAATCAAGCCTCATTCGTGTGAGCTTGGAACTTGGGTTGGTGGTCGGTGATCAGTTTTTACAAAAAAATGCCTTCCATAAACGTAAGGTCTAAAGTGTTTTATTGCCCAGTGTATAGCAGCTAATTCCTGTTCTGTAGTTGATTTATTGCTTTCACCTTGTGTGAAAGATCTTGATGCATATGCAATTGGGAGTTGCATGCCATTATGTTGTTGTCTTAGTACTGCTCCGCAAGCGTGTTTGCTAGCATCTGTGATTATGCAAAAAACTTTGCTGAAATCTAGGTACTGCAGTAATGTTGGTTTCATTAGTGCTTCTTTTAAATATTCGAATGCTTTATTGCATTCAGGAGTAAATATCGATAATTTACAGAAAGCTGTTAGATTTTGCATCTCAGGAACGTCCATTGAGATATGAACTTCGAAGATGAACATTCTTTTTACAAAGCCTCGTTAAAACGCAAGTGGCGTCAGGCATAAATGATTTGGTCGACTTAAGATTTTGGGTATAAAGCTGTGCTCCTGAAAGGATTCATATTATTCATCGAGCTCATTGTGGAAGACATAAGATGGAAAAATATAGTGACAAGTCAAGAATTATGGAAGTGGAAATTGTCCAGTAATGTTTATTGATAGTAATATAAACATACGTAATGGAGTATGGTAAGAGAAGTATATCGATAATAAATATTAATAATACTGACTTTATTGACGCTAGTTGTTAATTGCCAATAATGGTAAAAATATTAAACGAAATACATCAGGTAATTAGAGAAGTGGAATTTAACAATATTAGTTGAATGATAAGTAATCACAAACTCAAATAATTTTGACGAATTCGTTGTCGAAGTAGTATTTATATCGAATGTATCATTACTACGTATGAATTTATTACCGGTTGTATCTGATGGGTACAAAAACCGTTTACTATTTTAATCTACGCGTATGACTCAGACAGGTAACAATAATGAGTCACCCAGTAGTGATATTATATACTAGGAAGTTTGGCCAAGATTAGAGTTCCCCTCTGAAAATCTAAAAACAATATATTTCGATAAAACAGCAGGATACATCAGTTGTTGTTTTTATTAATAGAATTAAATTTTATGTTAATTGTCGGATTTTCTTTATTATTTATTCGCCCGAGTTGCCTTTTTGCTTGTCTTTTTTGGCCCGAGTCGAGCCCCACGGTTGTTGTAACCGTTGTGATTATTCTGTCTATATCCTTGGCTACCTTGGTAACCTCTTCCTCTATTTCCTTGATTATTATACTGACCACGTCCATTATATCCGCGATTTCCTCTATTTGTATAATAGAGTACTGTGTCAGTTTTTCCCGTTGCCTCTGTGCAACTGTTTACAAATTTGGAGATTGCATCGTTCATTTTATTGAACGTGCCTGCCTGCATGATAAGTTTTACCTTATCCATATTGCAGTTTGTTGTCATGGATTTAACAGCATGTTGTGTGCTGCATTTTGTTGCCAATTCTGGTGTTAACCCGTCATTGATGTAAGCTCCTTCTAGGGCTTTTGTCAATTGCTCGATTTCTTCCGTGTATATATTCGCGGTTTTATTTCTTTGTTGAAGGTTCATCATTTTCGCTGAAATTACTTCAACTGACTCTCCCTTAACCGAGTTTTTTAATTTTATTATTATTTGATTTATAGTACTTTCCGTACTTATCAAATTTCTAGCATGTCCCTTTAATTTTGTTTTATTACAGAGACTGCTGTTGATTCATGAGTGTCTTTGATTGTTTTTACCAAAGCTATAGCGTCAAGAAAACTTTGTAAGTTTTCCGCCCTGCCGTCAAAATCTGATACCAGACTTGATACAGCTTTAATTAATTCTACCGTAGTAATCGACATGTTGTCTGTTTCTTCTATTGTTGGTAAAATGTCCATATACTTATCGGTAGAACACTCGGTCAAATGAAGCTCTGTCGTTTAAGGATGTTGGTAGAATAGTTTGAGGTCATAGTGCTCGGATATCTTAACTAGCTACTTTCTTTTGAAATTTTTTTCATATTGTTTAGCACGAATGAATGATGATATCTATATTTTTATCGAGGTCGTTAGCTCGCTAAGATACCTCTTCTTTATTGATTTTTTTTGTAATTGATAGATTCTTAGTACTGTATTGGCAGCGGCAAGTACAACGAGAATCAATAAAAGAAAATAAATTGAGTCTAGGTGTGGAGTGTGATCCACAATTTCAATTTCATTAACGACATTGGCAGTGTTGCCAGTCGCTTTTGATTGGGTTTTACCCATTTTAGTTTTCCTTACTTTGGCAAATTGAATTGGAAAAATGAGAATGGGAAAATTGTATGGATGATTCACGCAATACAGTTTACATTTTCTATTTGCAAGTTTACAAAATTTTACTTAATATGTATATTTTTATCCTGTATTGCGTGGGTTAGTAATGATTGTATGTTTGATGTGTTGTTAATGAACTTAATTAACGTACCCAGCATACGCTTTTGGGGTACTAAAAAAAATTGCGAAAATTCTATTTCTAGCATCGCAAAGAATATGACAGTTGGGCGCACTCTGCTGCGCTGCCGGTCCTCTTACTTTCGTTCGTTTGTTGTGTTAAGTCCATTCGATGGTGCAGTGGGCGGCCTATATGCCCCCCGCACGGTTCCCTTCGTTGGCAAAGGGGTTTAACCCGTGCTCCCTTTTGAATTTGTTGTTGGCTGCACTCTAGGTAGTGCTGTCGGTCACTCGTGCCTTTTGGTTTTTTGTTGTAGTCAACCGGTGCCTGGTTTGGTCACCGTCTCTTCCTTCTCGCTGTCCACAACCTGGTGACGGTTGTGGCGACATTATTTGTTAAAGAGTTTTCTGGAGAATTTTCTGCACACACGCCGATGAAAAATGGTTGGCAGAACCATTTTAATATTGTTCTGCTTTTGTTGTCGTTGTTGATGTGGTGCTTTTTTCATTTCACGTATTTCAGTTTTTGTTTGTTTGATGTTTGTTGTTCACTTGTCTCTTGAACACGGTCGCCATATAATTTGATAAGTTCTATCTGGTCGCTATGTTATATAATAAGTTGGCAAAGGTCGCCATGTAGTAACAGTCATGTTTCCAAGATTGATCGCAATGTAATCACGTGAATAAACTTTATTTAATCTTTAGTTTTGCAAGGCAGAGCCAACATGGTCTCTGCCAAGCGATGCATACAAACGGACTGAATTAATGTCCAAAGAAATGCTTTTGCATCTTGAGCGAGCGGCGGACACATACATTTGTATATAAGCCGAAAACTGCTGAGTGCGCGTTTAAGGCAACGACCCAAGTGGTCGATCATATTTCCTTATGGGAAACAAAGAATGAATTTAAGTGAGCATTGATATTTGTATGTTTACTTATGCAACAGAGTGTCACATAGTATGCTCATATATATTATATATTAAAATAAGTATGTGTACGCTACAGGAGAAATTTAAGTTTGGAATGCTTTTGAGCCTGCAAGTATAAGAAGCACTTGTGCCATACATGTCAACCCTCTATCTCTTACCATCTCCGAGATCTGTTTGCTCATACGGACAGACGGACACTTTTGCACAAACATAATATTCTCTGTGTACCTCTGGTACAGAGTATAAAAACGAGTGACTTTAGCGGTGCCCATGGGCTGTGGGGCGAAGTGAATCTGCTTTCATGATTAAAGGCCGCCCACTCGGAATTCAAATAACGTAGTGAAAAATATCATTTTTTTTGGGAACTGATCTCACGAAAACCATAAGGCAATTGGATGTGGGACCTCCCCATCCACCCGAATCATCTTCCACTCCTACCGAATGCGCTACACTATTTGTTAATGTAACGGCTGAGCGGGGTTGATCCATGTTGTTCATTAAAATACAGCTTGACCGACTTTCTTATGATTTTTTGTTTATTTTTTCTCCACGCGCAGCACAGTGGGCGATGCCATACAAATTGGCACACAATAAGTCAAAAAATAAAATGTGGAATTTTACTAATTTTGGTTATGAATCGATATAAAACATCTCTACTACATTAAAATCGATTTTTATATATTTTTCCTATCGATACTCACGAAGTTGTAAGCACGCAAAGTAGAAATTTTTTTTCCACATCTCTAATACTACTATTCCCGCCTTTTTTGGACAAGCTGATTGAACTTGTGAAAAGTTAAGTTTTAATAATTTTGGTGAAAATAGTGTTGCAAACCCACATAGTTGGTATGTATTTGATGTAAAAAATATGTGTGTGTCCAGTGTTTATGTGTATTAGCTGAAAACAATCTTTAAAGTTAACATTTCCTATAGAATGATCTTTTTCACGTACTAAAACTTTTGTAGTATATAACTTTTAATATTCGCAAGTATTCGCCCAGAACTCTTTTCTATTTATACTAATGGTCTTGCCAATACTTGCCACTCACATGTACAGATTATTTAATAGGTATAATGTCTGCATCAATAAAAGCACTTTTTGCAATATGGTACAAGGAAGCAGAGCAAGCAAAAAAAGTTGAAGCTCTTAAAACCTATGTTTTCAATGAGATAATCGGGAACAAGAATTGTACGGAAGAGGAGCGCCTTTCAGTTAATAAAAAACTAGACAACTTTGCTGCCAAGCTTGCAATGAAGTGGAGGAAGTGTAGCAGAATGAAGTGGAGGAAGTGTAGCAGATCACATCGACAACTTCAAAGAGTATCTCATATAGTGAAGGCAACACCGTGCGAAGAATTTATGGTAGCCGCTCGGGTGAGCATGTATAATTGTGGAAAAAAGAGTGGTTCTCGAGTACTATCAGAAAGCCCTGCAAAGCTAAATAAGACAGAGTCTGCAAACCCAAGAAATTTTACCCAAGAGGAAGCTTTATCCCTTTTTGTTAATGGAGACTTTACTAAAAATTCATACCGTTTGATGCAGAGCTCCGTATAAGAACATGGATCAAAAATGTTTCCGTGCTACGATATGCTGAGAGTTGCGAAAAAAGCGTGCTATCCAAACGGAATCCAAATATCGGAAACTTCAGCTGAAGTAAATTTGCAAACTTTGGTTGACCACACTGTTTCCAGGATAATTCAAGGAAATGAAGCAGCTTTTAATGAAATGGAGAACTTTACACCTTGTTTTGAATTGAAAACCATTTATAAATGGGGGTGTGATGGCAGTAGTGGACATTCCACTTACCGTCAGCGATTTTCAGACACCGAAGTTGGCATAGTTGACGACCAAATTTTTTCTATTTGCTTGGTACCGTTGCAGATTTTGGGCAGGATTAATAGAATTCTTTGGCAAAACGAGCGTCCCTCATCCACTCGCTTTTGTAGACCCATAAAAATAAAATTCCAGAAAGAGTCCGCAGATCTAATTCGAGAAGAGGTCGCTTATGTGGAAAATCAAATTCAAGAGATTCTTCCAACATCGTTAGATCATTTCCAAGTCAACCACGAGTTTCATTTAACAATGATTGATGGAAAGGCATTCAACTCTATTTCAGAAATGTCCTCACAAGTCTGTGGGATTTGTAATGCAAGTCCCAAAAATTTCAATGATCTGGAAATATTTTCTTGTAGTCTTGTACGGACTATCAACCCTTCTTGCATGGATTCGGTGTTTTGAGTGTATAATGCATATTTCTTATAGATTGCCAATTAAAAAGTGGCAAGTCCGCGAAGATAATAAAGAAGTTGTTGCCGAAAGGAAAAAAAAAATTCAAACTGATCTTCGAAAAGAAATGGGAATTTTAGTGGATATACCTACGTCAACATCAGGAAATACCAATAATGGCAATACAGCCAGAAAATTCTTCCAGCAACCAATCTTAGCTTCTGATATTACTGGAGTAAGTGTTGATTTAATTAAACGACTCAGCGTAATTCTACGAACAATGGCATGTGGATATGAAGTTGACATAGAATCTTTTCGTCAATATGCATGGGAAACAGCGAAACTGTTTGTAAAGGAGTACCCTTGGTTTTATATGCCATCGTCAGTACATAAAATTCTTGTGCACGGGGCCGATATTATAAAAACAGTATCCCTGCCAATTGGAATGATGTCAGAGGAAGCTCTTGAAGCACGCAACAAGGATATGCGTATTTATCGTGTGAATCACTCTAGAAAAAATTCTCGCTTAAACACAATGGCGGATTAGTGACATCAGAACCACTAATATCATCAATATCAAAAAGTACTTCATTGCACTCTAAAAAAATTATTAAATTAGATGACGAAGTTATTAATCTTTTAAAAAATAATCCTGAGTCATAATTGATATTTAATTTTAAATTATTTTATAAATTACAATTTAATTAATATATAAATGTTTAAGATAAGGTATAAAGAAGAATTATTTAAGATGATTATATAATTTTGTTTTTTGTTTTTTTTAATTTTAAAATATTAAAACATAAAAAAAGAATGAAAATTTCACTGGAAAATATTAGTAGACATAAATACTTAATTTTAAAAATTAAATATTAATTTTTTTTCAATAACATATAAAGTTATTAATTATTGTGTGCCAAATTAATAAAATCGCCCACTGTGCGCAGGTGCAAAAAAAATACCCACATAATCAAATCACTTTCATAAACGCAAGCTCAATTCTGTTTGAAAATAATTATTAAATTAGAATTTCTCGAAAAATTAATTGACCCACCCTAATTTCTGTACAAAATATGAATTAATTAATTCCAGCATAACACGAACATTGTTTATAATTAATTTTAGTTTATTAATAGAACTTTTTAATATACTGCACAAAATGTTGAACAATTCAGTAATTAGTGATTTCACAGTGACTCGGTCGATACTTGCTTGTGGCCCATCTCTAAGTTGGCGTGCACCGCTTCAGAAAGTACTCGTGGTCGCGCAGTCGCCACAAGTATAAAAATTCCTTGGTCGCCGCTCTTCAGTCCTTTTGTGTTTGAGAGTTCCAACAGAGCAGACGCGTTTGAGTTTAGTGTCAATTGCAACTTTTGTGTCGAAGTGGACAGACTTACATAGTTCAAGTATAAAGTTTTTGTGTGTCGAAGTGATCAGACGGATTTAAAGTGAAAAAAAGTTTTATTGTGAAATATCAACAAATCAACAAAATATTGTGAATAATCAACAATTTTCAAGAAACGCGAATTAGACTAGCTTCTTGAAGTGATTCTGCAGAGCACTTCAACGAATTCTCACATCGAACGAACTGAAGGCACTTGGTCTCGCCTGCGCAGAAGGAACATTTCCTTGCTCCGTTACCCGATTGCTAGTTTCTTGAATGGATTCTGCATAAAACTAAAACGAATTCTCACATCAAACGTAGTAAAGGGAAGTGGTCGCGCCTGTGCCGAAAGAAGATATCTTTGCTATTTTTTCCACCCCGTTCCCCGATTACATTGTGAGCGTAGCAAAATGGATTTGAGCAACTGGGAAAGCGTTTTGATTGTATGGGTAAGTGTTTGCTCTTTTCCAAATACATGTGCTTTTTTTCTTTCAATTTTTTCAAATGGCGGCAGAAGCACGCTCGCTTGGCTAAGCCAAGCCAAAAAAACAGAAAGAAGAGAAAGAAGAAACTCTCTCAATGCTTTATTTGCAATTCTGATTTGAGCGCTCTTTTTTATGCGCCAGCCAATAAAAAGTGTGCTTGTTCGTTCATGTGTGTTTCACACATTCAAAAGTTTGGGTTCGCGTCTTTGTGAAAAATCGGGTGACTTCGACGACCTGAAGTAAGTCTGCTTCCTAGTTTTCTTTTCGAGTACTTCGTTGCCAGATCCTTACACATTTTTTTTATTCTGCTTCTGATTTCTGTAAATTTTTCAAGATTTCGGCATACCAAGCCAAGCCATCAACTTGATTGTGCGTGCTCTCTTCAATTTCGGCATGAAAGATTCTAGCCCACGCACATTAAAAGCATTCGCCTAACCAAACAAAAAAAATTTTCGCATTAGATTAACGGTGAAGTTACTAATTTGAGCGCTCTCTTCTGAGCAGAAAGAACAAACACAATATGCTTATAATTTTGTTTAACTGATTTAAGAGCTCCATCTCTGAGATTCGGCAGGGCTAGGCAAAAAGGAAAGAACAACGAAAAAATTAGCTTGTTTCTGTAAAGTAAAAGTAAAGTAAAATCGGCTTGTCAAGATGACAACAGCCCCGAAGGGCCAAAGCCGAGCCTCTCTCAATCTCTTGGCTTGTGCGCTTCTAATTTTAGCACAAGAGAAAGGGACCTACAGTTTAACGCCGAATCCGAACGGCAGTTTTTGTTCTGTGCTCGCCTACTATTCTCACATTCATAAGTTGGGGCTCTCGTGTCTTTCTGAAAACAAGAAAGCAAGTCGGTCAATCCCGACTATAACATACTCTGTACCTGTGAAGTGCTGCCAATCACCGTTGCGACTGGTGCAGCAAACAATTGTTTGTTTTCCTTATAACTCGACAGCCGTTCATCCTATCTTTACCATAAAGAATCCCGACTACTAAATATGTTCAGAAGAAACGAACCTTCTATCTTTAAAACTGAGGGAGATATGACGCTTTTTTCAATTTGCGGGAGCGGGAGGGGGCGTGGCAAAAATTAAAAGTAAACTTAATCTGCCTGCAAGTATAAGAAGCACTTGTGCCATACATGTCAACCCTCTATCTCTTACCATCTCCGAGATCTGTTAGCACATACGGACAGACAGACACTTTTGCACAAACATAATATACTCTGTGTACCTCTGGTACAGAGTATAAGAACGAGTGACTTCAGCGGTGCCCATGGGCTGTGGGGCGGCCCCGAACTGAATCTGCTTTCATGATTAAAGGCCGCCCACTGGGAATTCAAATAACGTAATGAAAAATATCATTTTTTTTTGGGAACTGATCTCACGAAAACCATAAGGCAATTGGATGTGGGTTCTCCTCCTCCACTCCTACCGAATGCGCTACACTATTTGTTAATGTAACGGCTGAGCGGGGTTGATCCATGTTGTTCATTAAAATACAGCTTGACCGACTTTCTTATGATTTTTTGTTTATTTTTTCTCCACGCGCAGGTGCAAAACTGCTTCACTAAGGACTTTAGCATGCTGGAGCTGCCGAATATTGAGACCTTCTTTGAGGGCTATGTTAACCAAGTGCAGAACCACCGCTTTCTGAGAACCTCAGAGACTTTTTAGGAAGTAAGTAATCGCATACGCAACAACATCCTCTTTCGTCAACTTATGTCTCCTTCCTTTTAGCTGAGTACCCGGAATTCTCGGCCTACTAATATGACAATGGTCGCGTAATCAGATCGGACTATCTGTATGTTTACACTCTTTTGCTGCACTATGCATGCGTAAAGAGTCCCAAGAAAGCCCTATGCACCGATTTACCGGATGATTCGCAAACTTACATACGGTCATTTTTGACAAAAGCGAACGATATGCCTGAGCTAACTCGCGGGCCATAGGCAACCTGATGGCCCTTCTTCTTCTAGTGGACAGCTGGTTTATTTGGAAAATGGGAACACTAAGAACTTGATTGAGGGTAAGTTTCTGATATTAAAACCAAGCACAATATTTCCTCTATATGTCTAGACCAGAAGCAGGCAAAAAATACATTCATATTTTCGCCTTGGTGTATGTGAGAGCAGTGAATCATAGTATAAGTACTTGATTCGATGATTCTTATGAGTCACGTTTTTACTCCATTTAATGGTAGTAGAAGACTCATACTCTTTGGCCCTTTGGGGCTGTGTCATGCCATTTTGCAGAAGACTCATATAAGATTCGTACAGGAGTTGCATAAAATTGTACAAGTGCTTGTACGGATAAGAGTTGTTTTTGAGTCTTACAAGAAGCGTATATTATTTATTTTAGAGCTTAATAAGACAAGTCACATCCTACCCAACATTTGGACAATCATTAAAACAATTTTGATGATAAAAATGAGATTACTTTCATGTGCGATTAAAAGAAAACTTATGAATATTCTCAAAATGTGACTTATTAATATAAGACTCGAACAAAACTAGCAAATGACTCGAAAATGAGTGGAAACTGATCAAAAGAACGGGATAAAAACGTTTCTTCAAGAAGAATCGCGGCTGGGGTACCATTTTGTCCCTAAATAAATTTCATTTGTGATCAGAAAAGAAGCCGAGGACTTCAAAAAGTTTTGAATTTCGAACAAAATTTCATAAAATGTTTGCTAAGATCTTCCATTTCTTCATTTGTATTGGTCTCTACGCAGACGTAAGTTGACTCTAGGCTCTACATGTTGTTTCACTGATAGTTTCTGTAAAAATTAAGAATAAATTACCAACTCTACTTACCTTTTTTAATTCCCTTTCCTTTGAATCTTTCCACAGATAACGAAGTCAAGAAGCTTCAGATGGCCAAACTCAAGGCTTCTTGTCCAAATGACCATGAGACGGAGGAAGAGATACCTATCACAACCTACGTTCCCAACGAGATGGAACGTTGCTTACTAGAAATGGAAAATAAGATACTCGAACAGGGAGTAACAATTCTCGACTTCGAGGCTCGCTCGGAAGCGATGAAGAATGAAATTGATGAGCTCAATAATCGCTTGAATCGGGTAATGGAACAGCTTAATTTCCTGATTGGGAAACCGCAGCACAAAAACTTGACGAGCTCATAGTTGGCCGAGAGAATTTGGCCGATGAGCTTGATTGTCTCCAACAGATAATGGAGGAACAAACCAACAAAAATGTAGAGCTAACTGAAAAACTAAACCTCTCTGAAGCTGCTCAACAAATTCTGGTTAAGTCCGATGAAGAGCGTTCTGCCGAAGTGTGTAAATTCAAGCTGGTCGATCGTGAAGCCATTTTAAACGAAAATGAGGACCTGAAGCAGCAAGTGTTGCAGTTGGAACAACATATTCTGAAGCTCGAAGCCGAGAAAGTTAAGGAAAGTCAGCGACAGCTTCTTGCACTGCTGCAGCAGCACAACGTAGAGGTGGCTGTGGGCGATTCCTCTTTGTTAACTACAATTCAGCGTCTGTTCATTCAAATTGATGAATTGAAATCCCGGCTAACTGAAGCTGCCAAGGGAGGAAGGGAGGAGGAGGTGAGTGCGCTTAAGGAGGCCTCTAACGAAACCACAGAAAACACAGAAATACAGGAATTTGAGCTTCACGATTTGGAGCCTAAACATCGCGAGCTGGCGCTGAAAAAGCGCGAGTTAGAGCTGAAAAATCGCGAGTTAGAGCTTCTAAAACCCGAATTGGATCTTAAATATCGCGAGCTAGATCTTACAAATCGCGAGCTGGATTTTAAATATCGCGAATTGGAGTTCGAAAATCGCGAGTTGAAGTTTCAAAATCGCGAGCTGGAGCGTAAAAATTGCGAGCTGGATCGTAAAATCACGAGTTGGGGCAGCAGCTGCTGGAGCAGGGGCAGCAGCAAAGTCAGCAGCAATAACTGGTAAGTTAACTTATTTTGATTTTACTTAATGTAAGGGGTAAAAATCCGTTTGGTTGAGTTTTAAGTTCGAGTCAAATTCTCTTTAAGTGTGCTTTGTTATATGTTATTTCATTTCACAATGACTGCTTGCCCAAGGTAGCCGCACAGTTGTGAGCAGGAATTAATACCGGAACTGAAACCGTTAACCGAAATAAACTGATTCAAATCACGTATCGGAAGCGATACAAATTTTTTTTTAAACCCGAATACCGTTTACCGTTATTATTGGAACCAATAGAACAGGAACAAAACGGAAACGTTGGTACCGGTACGGTTTCGGTTTTTTATACCCTTGCAGAGGTTATTATAAAATTGTGCGGATGCTTGTAACGCATTGAAGGAAGCATCTCCGACCACATAAAGTATATATATATTCTTGATCAGCATGACAATGTGAGTTCATTTAGCCTTGTCTGTCCGTCTGTCTGTTTCTATGCTATCTCCTCCGTCAATTTTAAGGCTATCCTTACCAAACTTTGCACGAAGTCTTTTGGTACAAATACGCTGCACATTTGTCGGAACCGGCCGGATCGGATGAGTATGGCATATAGCTGCCAATGGAACGATCGGTCGAAAACTAGTCTTAGTGGGAAAAACTTTTTTGTTTTTAATGGAAACGCCTCCAAAACACGTATTTCTTAGTTTACTATCCTTTCCCATGATTTCACTAAGTTTGGTCGAAATCCGATGACTATAGCATATAGCTGCCATAGGAACGATCGGTCGAAAACTAGTCTTAGTGAGAAACGTTTTTTGTTTTTGTGTAGCTTTACCTTTTTGTGCGGGTTTTCCTTGACCGTTGTGGTTCATCCCAAATAAAAAAGCATTTTTTTTATTCAGATTTTTTTCCTACGCGTTTCGACGTCATTTTGCGCCTTCTTCAGGGAGTCTAAATTTATTGATGATAACAAATAAAAACAATACAAAAACAAACTCTTTTTTGTCATACATACATAGTTAAAAACACTTAATTTGTCGATCTAATTGTCATTGGTTTTTCCATTTTTTTCCCTTGTCAAGTTGTTTTGTTTTGTTACCGCTGCCGCATATATGTAATTTATTTGTTCAATATCCTCTTTGTGGTTTAGCGCGTTCTCCCCCCTCTGCTGCCCAGCAGCGAACATGGTATGCGATATGGCCACAAGATGCATTTTGTATAGACCCCACGTAATGAGCCACGTATAGCTTTTTTGTAATCAAGGATGTAATGGGAATATTCGTACAGAATTGTTGTTTCATCGCTCGCGAACTATTTCGGCTCTTGCTTGTTTCTTTTGCTCGTAAATTTTTTTTCTATTCTTTTTGTGACGCTTACGCATACAAGTGTAAAAATGCACATGTATGAGCGTCATTTTCGCGTTTTTTTCGGCTTCTGCTTTTTACATTACGCATACAAGTATAAAAATGCACATGTATGAGCGTCATTTACGCGTTTTTTTCGGCTTCTGCTTATACATTTCCAGACGAAGTCACTTTGATTTTCGTCGCTGTACTTGGAAGCATCGTTTGTTCTTTTTGTGAAAAAAAGGTAAGTGTGATTAAAAAAAAAAAGTGTAAGTGTTTTGATTAAAAACTGGTGAGTAATAATAGTCACTGAAATTATAATTATCATATTATATTATGAAATAACAAATTAAAATACAAAAATATTGATGTGTTTAAATTGGAAAAAAAGTGTATAGTGTTTTGATTAAAAACTGGTGAGTAATAATAGTCACTGAAATTATAATTATTCATTATTATTATTATGAATAATAACAAATTAAATATATTAACCATATTAATATTTTGTATGTGTTTAAATTGCAGTTAACTTATAAAATTTACAAACGTGTGTGCATACATACGTATATACGTACATGTGTGCATTGAATAATGCTTCTACTTTACTAAATAAACAGGAAAGTATACATATTTAACAAACTAATTCTTATTGTTCGTTTTTAAGTGATTTTGAAGTGAATTTTTGCATACAAACATACATCCCGCGCATTTCTTACAAACATACACACACACACACACACATTTTAAGTTTTTGTGTATTAAACACGCATTTTTACAGATACACATACATCCCGTGCATTTCTTAGTTTAGAAACAATGCGTTGCAAAAAGGGATTAAGTAAAAGAAATTTGCGACGGCTGGCTGCCGCTGAAAGGCAAAAATTTTGTAGCAATGCGAATGCAGTGCCACTTATAGATAGCGTTAGGTTCGATGAAAATAGCAGTAATGAAACTTTTATTAATTCGTCCGATAGTTGCGAAATTACAGCCGTAAGTCTAACCGACAAATTAAAAGACTGGTACTTGCAACATCGACCCTCAAGAAGTTGCGTACGAGCACTTTTAAAAATTTTAAAAGAAGCAGATATAGATGTTCCTGGCTCCATAGAGTCCATTGTTGATTTTCGTGCAAAAACTGTTACTAGAACTGTTGCACCTGGAACGTATCTGCATTTAGGCGTCGAAAAGCATATTCAGCGAAATTCCTTTCTTTTCAAAGATTGCACTGAGCTATGTATGGATGTTGGTATAGACGGCCTTCCTTTGTTTAAAAGTTCTGCCACAAGTTTGTGGCCAATATTAGGACATTTCAGAAATATTCCAAATAGTGAGGTTTTTTTAATTGGCACTTTTTTGGGTAAAAAAAAACCCGTGAATGTAAATACTTATTTGAATGATTTCGTTCAAGAAATGCTTCGAATTAAAATGGATGGTGTGCAAATTGGATTAAATTCTGTTAATCTAACTTGCAAAGCATTTATATGTGATGCCCCTGCCAAATCTTTTATTTGTGGTGTTAAGGGCCACACGTCCTATCATGGCTGCTTAAAATGTACGCAAGTCGGCACACGCTTAGGAAATCATATGGCATTCTCGTCATCCCGTGGCGTTAAAATTTCCGATGAAGACTATACGTCTCGGAAATATAAAGAGCATCACCAAAAATTTTTTTATGTTTAATGAAAATGTCTTAGAAAGCCTTAATGTTGGAATGATTACCCAATTTCCCTTAGACCCAATGCACCTTCTTGACTTAGGTATTTCCAAAAAAATTATTAAAATGATAGTAAATAATGATAGTATCCGCTTTAAATTTACAACGGTAAACAAAGAAGAACTGAATAGGCGCAGCTTGTCCATCGCTTCTTTCATTCCGTTAGAGTTCAATAGGAAACCTAGGAGTTTTGACGAGGTTAGCATGTGGAAAGCCACCGAGTTTAGGTTGTTTATTTTATACACTTGCATAGTACTTTTCAAAGATTTAGTTCCAGAAGATTATTATTATAATATGTTGTTACTTCATTCTGGTTATAGACTTCTCCTTTCAAAAACAAATTATTTTGAGAATTTAGATGTAGTTCAGAGTATTTTTGAATATTTCGTCAGTTCGTTTGGCGATATTTACGGCAAACAAAATATTTCATTCAATGTCCATAACTTACTTCATATGTGCGATTCTGTCAGGGAAATGGGATTCGTAAGTGATTTAACTGCCTATAAATTTGAAAATTTTATGCAAGAGCTAAAAAAATCGATTAAAAAACCAACAAAAATATTAGAGCAGATTAAGAATACCTATGGGGAAAAGAAGTATAGTATATTTAGTAAAAAAATAGGGTTTATTAAAAATAGAAAGGGGGACATTGTAAAATTCATTTCAAATTCTTATACTCTTAGTACAGATTCCCCCAATAATTATTGTTGCATGCGGCCATGCATTCCAGTTTTCATTATAAAATTCGAAGAAATAGATGACAGGAAATTTATTCATTGTAAAAGATTCTTAGATGTAAAGCCTTTTTATTTAGAGCCAGTAAACTCTCAGACAATAGGTATAGTTTGTAGTAGCAAAAACTTTTCAGAAAAAATAGAAGTAGTCCCCCTTGACTCCATAGTTTATAAGTATGTTTGCTTGCCATATAATCACAATTTAATTTTTATTCCTATACTACATACTATGTAATTTTTAATTTCAGCAAAATGCAAGCGAAAAGTTTTTCCGTGGAATCAAGCGAGTTCATGGAGAGCGATGTTGTTGGTGTTGATCAAGGACTTGGCGGCATCGGCAAGAGGCTTGACAAGTTGGAGGAGGGCCAGAAAACAATTCTATACAACCAATCTAAAATTCTGGCAATACTAAATAAACTAGCTGTTGAAGATTTGCAACCCGAGGACGCGTTTCCCATTAACTCTAAAGAAGAGTTATTTACAATTAATGAAAAAATTAAAGTTAATCGGCAACCTTATGTAAGTATCTGTGTATTTATATAAATATTAAATATTAAATTAATATATACTCGTATTTTTCAAATCATTACAGGTCAAAATGTTTCAAAAAATTATAAAGGACGATTTGGTCGGACATTTGGACAGCATTGTAGGGAAATGCATCATTTCCGATTTTAATTTTGATGGCATCCATCAAAAGGAGGCGTTTAAACAATTTTCGGCATTAAACGATGCCTTGTTTTGTAAGTGATATTTTATATAAAAATATATCGAAGCTTTTGCAATTTATTAATTTTTGGCTTTTCATTTCAGGCGCATCGAAAAATTATATATATTCACAAAAAGAATATGTTAATACTATAAGGCAGGCATTTAAGATCCATAAAGCACGCCTATCCAAACGAAGATATGATGCTAAAAAAAAAACCAATGTAGAAAATAAGGAAAATTAGAATAATAATTACATTTAAGTTAGATAAGTAATTTTTAGTGTTAGGATTTTGAATTAATTTTGTTTTGTTTTTTAGTGGTAGGATTTTTGAATTAATTTTGCTTCGATTTTTAGTGTTAATATATTGAATTAAATTTGTTTTGCTTTTTAGTGTTAAGATATTGAAATAAATTTGTTTTGTTTTTTTTATATATTTTATTTAAATATAATTTACTTATTCATACATATGTTTTGTGTTTTTATATATTTATATGGATGTATATACATATTTTAAGCATACTTTACGAGCAAATATACCACTTTTAACATTATATATATATATATATAAATATAAGTAGTATATTTGCTCGTAATGATTAAAAATATGTATATTATGACGTGCAACATTCGCATTACAAGTATATATACTTCGTATATTATGACGTGAAACATTCGCATTACAAGTATATATACTTCGTATATTATGAAGTGCAACATTCGCATTACAAGTATACATACTTCGTATATTATGAAGTGCAGCATTCGCATTACATGATAGAACACCAAGTAATCGTGGAAGTATGGAGTTCATCCACATGTTCGCACACTTCGTGTATCGTATAGTGGTCGGTCTGCCCACTGCCAGCATTACAATTCAAGATTTGTATTATTGGCTGTAATGGGAACCCGAAAAGAGCTCGGCATTTAATCGCCCACTTTCTCGATTACATTGTGGGCAATACACTACACATACGCGGCCATGCCTATGCAAAAGTAATGGGAATCCGGGTACATTCTGTAGGTAGTACGGAAACTTTTTCATGAAGAGGTGATGCATTACGTGGGGTGTTTTTTCGCCATTGGGTGTATTCGTAGGCTCTCCAAAGTCAGTCTCGTTCTCTCCTTTCGCTCAATGTCAAGTATTTTCACATCGTCGAAATCAGCTTTGTGTCCAGTTGTTGCCAGATGTTTGGCGATAGCGGTCGTCATCTTTTTGTTTTTTGCGTCTCCTTTGTGTTCTGCTATTCTTGTTGCTAGTGCGCGCTTTGTTGTGCCGACATAGACGCCACTGCAAACGTCTTCTCCCCTCCCTTTACAAGCGATCTCGTAGACTACGTGTTGTTGTTGTTCTTTTTCTATTTTGTCTTTCGTTTTTGTAAACAATTTCCTTGTGTTGGTGTGAGCTTTATAAGCGTACGTTATGTTTGAAACTTCCTTTGGTATGATTTTAGATATAGTAGCTTTATTAGTTAGTTTGTCTATGTACGGTACACTTATATATTGTGTATCTGTTCCTTCGTTAATTTTTGATTCTTTTTTCTTACTTGTGGCGTCTGTTATTAGATTGTCAATTAATTTTTCCGGGAAGCTGTTTTTCCTAAGCATTTTTTTGATTTTTATATATATGTCAGGTCTATTACTTTCTTCACTTAACGTATATGCCTTATTTATAATGTTTTTCGCTGTGTTAATTTTTTTTTTTATAATTGAAATGTCCTTATCATTGGCATACACTTATTTTATTTACTTTTTCACAATTCTACAAAGTTTGGTCGAAATCGGATGACTATAGCATATAGATCCCATAGGAATGATCGGTCGAAAAACTAGTTTGAGTGAGGAAAACTTTTTTGTTTTTAATGAAAACGTTCTTTTTATTGGCATATACTTATTTCATATAATTTAACACATTTTTACAAAGTTTTATCAAAATCGGATGACTATAGCATATAGCTGCAGTATGAATGATTTGTTGTGAAAGAAGTTTCAGTGAGAAAAACTTTTTTGGTTTAAATGGGATCGCCTCCAAATTTCGTAGTTAACAGTGCATTATGCTTCTCCATGAATTCACCAAGTTTGGTCGAAATCAGAAATCTATATAGTCTAGATCACATAGAAAATTATGGTCCAAAAATTAGTCTTAGAAAAATTTTTTTGTTTTCAATGGAAGCTGCAAGGGTATATAAAACTTCGGCCGAGCCCTATTTTTCTGGCTCAATGGTATCCTGTTGCAATGCCTTTTAAAGCTTGGTCGTAACCCTAGGCCAGCTAGTATGCGTCTCATCAGTTGCTGGACAGAATTGATATTTGGGTCGATTGATAGCTTGATGAAAATCCCACTGCATTTAGGAAATGGCTGTCGAGACTACTAAATTTACACTTAACCCCAGTCATAGGACCTTAAGTCTTACAACCGTGTCTTTGCCGAGTAGCGAATGCTCTCCGTTCTCAACCACGAAGAACGTAGTACCAGTTTGCTCTAAAGACTGCGCGGAAAGATATGTTTTCCGAAGTTTCGAAGTGTTTTTCCTTCGAAACTCCATTATTTTCTTAGATCGCCCTTAATTTTACCCTATGTCAACTCTTAAAGTCTTTTCTTGAGTATATCGTAGCAATTTACCCTGAAATCTGCCCAGAAAGTCATTTTTTCAGACTTTATGTTCTCGAATTTCACTTAATTCCACCAAACCTTAACTCTTTAAGCCCATTCTGATGTCTAACATTCAAAAATATCCTTAAATCTGTTCAGAAAATAATAGTTTTGGACTTTTAAAGCTGCAGAAGTTTGAAAAACTATACATTTAGTTAAGATATTCTATTTGATGAACAATAAAGTTGTATTCTTGTATTCGAACAAATTATAAAGTACTAGTTCTGGTTTAAGTGGTAGTACACCCCGGGTTTTTGGTTGAACCAACTCTATTTTGTCTTGCTAATCCTTTTAATATTGAAAATTTTCTCAGAGAAAGCTATTCTATACCGAAAAACTTTTTAAAATATTAAAGCTAACCTATATTTTCTTTTACCAGAACTTTTGCATCAATATTTAAAATATAATGATTTCTAAAGTGATATGTGACTTTTCAACCATTGCGATATTGAATTCCTAGAGAATTGAAAAGTTTAAATAGTAGGATGCGCTTGCTTCGTCCTTAATGATGTCACTATAAAAACTGTACTCCTGGCTAATGTTGGATTAAGATGAAGAAGCTCGACAGACTAATGAGAATATCGTCCCTTAAAAGAATTGAGATACCCAAACTAATCGATTAGCAACTTCCAAAGAAGGAATGTTCATATATGACAGGCATATTAAAAGGTCGGTGGACAATGGCATGTTTCAAAATGGCGGGATGTTACACAAATCCGACATCGATAAGGACTTATCGTAACAATTCGATTAAAACTCCCAAAATTTTTGCGTCTTTAGACTCGTCAGTGGAATGAACCTAACCGAACTGTTTTCATTTGTGGTTTTCAGTTCGGTTAAGCATTTTCGAAGGGACGCCGGTTCGGTTTGCGGCTTGGTTTATCAGCTGGAAATAGCGATTCAGTACTAGTTTGCATCCCTGGTCTTTGCCCTGATATGTTAGGGTCTGAACTTAATAATAATTATTAAATAGATCTGTTGAGCTAAAACAAGCGAAACTGCGTGTGTGCAGGCTTCTCGACTCAGCAGCTTCTTCCGAGAGTTTTCCAATTGACACTAAGGCGTTTTTGTTCTGTAGCTGGAAGATAATACCACGAGTATTGTTTGATTAGTTCATCAGTAGATAGATAGATAGATAGATAGATTTATATTTATTTAAAATAAATATGATTTGGATACACCGGCATGGATTTCAATCCGTCCGCCGGTAGTGTGTATATTGTCAAATACTGCTTCGAACTACTACACCGGGGTTGCCCAGCTCGTCGCCAGATACCCGATCGTTTGTCGTCCACAGTATAGACATACACACATATTACATATTTTTTTTGTGAACATTTATATTTAATTAAATCTAGACACATTATTTAACATTAATATTACATTAATTACTAACACAATTTTTAATTCCCTCAGATATTAACAATGATTTTTTTAAAAAAAACAATTAATAAAATTCGCTTATAATACGTTTTCTATAAAAAATGGCCTTTTCTACATATCCTGCCAGATTGACCCAATTATTAAACCCGTCTCCATTTAATGCTGATATTATTTCTGCCTCATTTAGTACTATTTTTCCAAAAAACATCAACCGAAATTCTTTGAGTACTGGACATCTTCCCAGAAAGTGACGTATGTCCTCAATTTCCTTTAAATTACATAGCGAGCAATTTTTATCTCCTGATTGAAGAGCACTTCCATTTAGCCATAAAAGATCAGCTCGAGCCTTAAAAATCCAACTTATAATTTTCCTCTGATATTTATCATCACAGTACGTAACGCCTTTAGTGTAGTCAAGATATTTATATATGCGACTTTCACTGGATATTGCACTATTAATGTGGTCACTTCGATCATTCTCCTTTAATTTCATTAAGAGCCGTACGCTCATTTGGCACCATTGATATTTCGTCATATTTTCGACAAGTTGCAAGTCGCATTGTTGTAACAGCCTCTTTATATCCTCATGCCAAAATATATTTTTTCCAATTATTTTCTTCGTCAGGATATGTGGCAATCTACTTGCGTCATAGTCAAACATGACTCGCTGAATATATTTCAAATGGAGATTTAGACCATATAAGTAAGCTTCTTCTACACCAGTTTCTATGCATATGGTATAATTTGGTGTGCAGTCGGGTAATCGAAGTATTCTTTTTATAAAAAACCTTTGTAACATATTAGTTTCATTAAACCATGCATATCCCCATACTTGTGCTGCATACATTTGTATTGCCCTCGCTGTGGCTTGGAAGAGGTTCCACTTACTACTCAAATGTATATTCGCCTTATCGTAGAATTTATTCCAAGTCGAATTGATGGCTCCCTTTGCTTGTCCATTTCTGTTTTTGATGTGTGCTCCAAATGACATTCGTGGCGTTAGGATTACGCCTAGATACTTATACTCCGAAGCGATTTTTATAGGGTTCGATTTGTAAAACCATTGCTCTGAAGCAGCAAGTCTGCCCCCATTCCTGAAAACCATTATTTCGGATTTCGACATATTCACTTCCATTCCCCATAAATCACAGTATTTTTCCAAGCGTAAAATCATTTTCTGCAATTTATATATGTCGTCCGATAAAATGACAATGTCATCGGCGTATAGCAGTAGTCTTACGTTAACGTCCCCGATATAAAGTCCTCCTTCCAATTGATCATGAAGATCGTTTAGATATAACGTGAACAGCAGAGGAGAGAGTAGACAGCCTTGCTTTACACCAACATGAGTTTGGAACTCCTCAGATATTTCTTCTTTGGTCCACACAAAGCTTTCCGTATTTTTATATATCTTTTCGAGAAAGTTCGCAATTTTGGTTGATATGCCCATGGTTTGTAATTTGTAAATCAGCAACTGCCTATTAACTCGGTCAAATGCAGCTTTGAAGTCCACGAAGAAGCAATATACTTTTTTCCTTTCAGCAAATTTTAAATGTACTATAGACGCTAGGTTATACACGTTGTCTACAGTAGAATAGTTCTTCCGAAACCCAGCTTGAAATTCATTAAGAATTTTATTGTCCTCTAACCAGGAAGTAAGGCGTGCATTTATAATACCCATTAGTATCTTTGCAGCGCAGTTCATAAATGATATCCCTCTATAGTTCGCTGGAGCATTTGGATCTCCTTTTTTAAATAATGGGAATATTACAGAAGTTTTGAAGCAATTCAGATCTGTACCGTCCTTGAGGATTTTATTATACACAGAAGCCAACTTTTGGATATAGTTATCAGATGCGTTTTTGAAAAATTCATATGGAATCCTATCCTGTCCTGGGGCCTTTTCTGGTTTTTTTTTATGCAGCATGGTTAATACTTCTTCCGATGTGACAGACTTATCAAGCTCAAAGTTTACTATTTTATTAACAGCATAGTGAATAGGTGCAATATTTTGCGACGGGTTCAGCAAAGTTTCAAAGTAGCTCTTAAAATCTTGTGCGTTAATATGAGTTCCAATCCGAGGTTGAGCATTTCTTATTTCCTTAGCTACATTCCACCATTCTTTGCTGTTTTGAACATTGTTGACTTTTATTTCTAGTTTCTCATAGTATAACAGTTGCTTATCATTGCACATCCTATCATATTTTTCTTTGCTCTTGGTATAATTTGTTTTATCCATAAGATTTTGCGTTCTCCTATATATTTTCAGATTATTGAATACTTCGTCTCTTTGCCTCATACATTGGGCATCAAACCATTTGTTTCTGTAGACGCTATTTTTTGGTATGTGCGGTTGTACTGGATATGAACCCTTTATAACTGCACACATATCAGTCAAACTTATGTCTGATTGTTCCTGCATTGATCTTTCCAAGTTGTAATCCAATTTTCGAATATACGTTTCTTTAAGAGAATCCTTCCATTTCAGTCTGGGTAAAAGGTTCATACTTTGTGTACTACATACATCTACTTTTACGCTTAAAACCAATGAGATTGGCATATGATCAGACCATATTGCATTTCCCACCGAAAAACTCACTACTTGCTCAAGCATTTCATTCGATATTGCGCACATATCATTGACCGATTGGCCCATATTGCTTATGTATGTGAAAGCTCCTTCATTGTCGCCATTAGTCCTTCCATTTAAAATAAGTAGGCTGTTATCCTCGCAGAATTTCAGAAATTCTCTGCCGTTGCTGTTTACTGTTTTGTCTTGTGATACTCTATGATATGTTCCAGCTGTAAAACTGTTAACCAAGCAATTGTGTACAATTTGTTGCTCTTCACCTATCCGAACATTCAAGTCACCCATTACAAGAGGATTAATTGGGGTATGTTGCATTAAAAGGTCAGAGACTGCACTAAATTCCTTTTTCCAGCACGTTCCCCTTATGTAAAGCGGTAGTATTGTAAACTTTCCCATGCCAGTTCTCACTCGTATAATTTTGACATTGTCAAGCTCATCAAATTTGTGTTCGATTCCCAGTTTATTTAAGTCCTTTCTCACTCCATGTAACTGTCCGCCAACTGCTCTGCCGAATCTATTAGCTCTTGTTGCTGGTTCCCAATATGTGTAAAAATTCGTAAATTTATTTTCGTATGTATTAATTGAGTCCTTTTCTACATGTGTTTCTGTTAAAAGGAATATATCATGTCCCTTAACGTACTCAAAGAGTTCCCTATGCAATAATTTACTTTTAAGGCCGTGTACATTGTAAGCTAGTATTTGTAATTTCGAGTCTATGTTAAATTGTGTTGTATTTCCGTTCCCTTCATTTATTTTATTTATTAAACACCCCAGCGGCTCTTAATCTTAATATCTAATGCTTCAAGCGATATGTTCACATTCTGCAGCTTGCCCGAGTATAAGGTTTTTAGCATCTCTTCCGCTGGCTGCCCGTTTAAAACTAAGATTCTATTAGAATTATAATACAACCACTTATTATCAATTTTCATTCTGTCATTTCGTACTATAATCCTTATGTTTTTATCTTTGTCCTTCAGCAAATTCTTTAGTTCCCGTAAAATTTTTTTGTTTTTTTGTTTTTCTGCTGTTAAGTCTCTTTCAAAGAAAATTCGTGATCCTGCCAAATTTTTTGTATTTTTAAAAATTTTGTCTACCATTTGTTGTGAATCTACTTCGGCTATTAAACCTCTTTTGTTATCCCTTTCATAAAGAACCCGTGTTTGCTTAATTTTTATATCCGAGATCTTTAGTTTTTCGCTGCAAAGTTTTTGAATGTCTGCCATTGGTGAGCCTTCTTTAGGCAACCCTTTAATTATGACGTTGTTCCGCTTACTCAGTTCAATAACTCGGTTTAACTCGATCCGATCCAACTCTCTATTTTTCTTAAGATCCGCCAATTCCAGCTTAAGCGCATTATTCTCAGCTTGTACCGCTTCAACTTGTTGGCTAAGTTGTGTTTTCAGGTCTAGAATGTCCTCCTTAGTAGCGATGTTAGCCTCCATTACAGCCATCCGCGTGTTGAAATTGGCGTTGCTCTCTCGGATTGCAGCCATTACGTCAGCTAGGCTAGGCTCAATAGGTGATACTCCTCTGCCCCGCTTAGGAGTTGGTTCAACCGTCCTTCCCATGCCTGGTGGTGTGCGGTTCAAATTCATACTGTTGCCGAAAAGTATGCACCAAAGTTCCTTGTTCCCGTGTTCCGACTTCTCGCTGACGCCCTCTATCGTGAGCTTTTAGCAAATTACGCAAAGTTCAACTGCAGCTGGTGCAGCAAAATTTTGGCAAAGCTATTAGTGGTCAAAGTCCAGCTTGAAGTTGTCCACCGGCGTCTCAGCTGCTTTGCATTTGTTTTGATGGAGACACCTTTGATTGCCTTTTGCCAGATCTCGGTCTTCAACCTTGCCTCCACTTGCCAGTGATCCAGTGATGGTGTTGCAGATGTTTGAAACTTTAAAGTGCGTCCAGGAGCAATTCTTCTTGAAAAATTTGATAAAATAATCAGAGCTTCTTTTCTGCCGCTAACTTCTTGCACCAGGGTTACTCAAGCTTTTTCCAGTATTAAAAGTGCGTACTTTCCAAATTTTTCAGCCTGAAGACAAAGTTTGTAATATTGTTCCACATTTATCCATCCAGACCACGCATTTTTTGGAAATTTTAACATTTTTTTCTGTTATTCTTTTACGCCTCTAAAAGGTACAAACCATTTTTACGATTCATCCGGCTGCGGAAATGCGCGTGATCCCGGCTGCTGTAAACGATCCATTTTCTTACGCCTTCCAACACCTCTGAAAGGTCCAAACCAGTTGAAAGATTCATCCACTTGGATAGAAATTCCATTTTTTTATTATAAACTACATTTAACTGTAAGTGACCTTTTTTGTACATTGTTTGAAATTTAACAATTTATATGTATACTAGCAAATATCCCGGCTTGCTTCGCTGCGCCGCCGTCAGTTAAGCTATTTTAACCGATAAGATTATCAGATTTTTTTTTCCGACTTGGGGGTGGTTTTTACAAATCGGAAAATATTTGACCGTATCTTACATACATCGGCTGAAAGCAGAGATTAACTCTTATGCCCCTTCCGCGGTTCTTGTCATTTCCGATCTTGGTGGTGAACTTTTCAAATTTAAAGCTTACAAACACAATTTGATAAAGATCGGCCCAAAAATAAGGATTGGCCTTGAACACACATTTTGGGACATTTTCCAACAATTCTCCTACCATTCCTCAAAGTTGCTTTGCATCCGGATGAACGCTATAATTTTTTAAATTTCGCAGATTGTGCACCATTTTCCGCCCATTTCTTCTGCCTAAAAACCTTCCGGGCAAGCGTCTAGCCAATCCCCAAAGTTTCACCGAGATTAAGAATTTTGCAAATATTGCGGTTTTTGGACCATTTTCCACCTCCATGTCCACCTACAGGTCCACCTCCATGGACACCTCCATGGCCACCTCCAAGGCCACGTCCATGGCCACCTCCATGGCCACCTCCATAGCCACCACCATGGACACCTTCATGGCCACCTCCATGGCCACCTCCATGGCCACCTCCATGGACACCTCCATGGACACCTCCATAGCCACCTCCATAGCCACCACCATGGCCACCTCCGTGGCCACCTCCATGGCCACCTCCACGGCCACCTCCATGGCCACCTCAATGGCCACTTTCAGGTCCACGTCCAGGTCCAGTGCCATCTCCAGGTCGAGGTCCAGGTCCCGCCCGAGTACTGTTATTTCGTTATTTCTTATACTATCCTTACAAACCAAGTTTAAAGCCAATCGTATGAAAATAGGTTTTTGTCTGCTAAGTTTTTCCGACCCTAAGGTCAAATTTTCCAACTTCAGAAAATAACATTACAAATTATTTCACTTACTATCCTTACAATCGGATGAAAAAAAGATTTTGCATATCGAATTTCCCGGGAATTTTCCTTGCGCGCAGATTTTTCGAAATCGGGAAAATACGTGTCCAATTATTTATCATACTTTGCTTACAAACCGAAATTCAAGTCAATCGGACGAAAAATAAAATTCTCACCATACAGACTTTTCCAAAGCTTTTCCGGGAATTTTCCAATTTCCCATCATCGAAAAATCACATTTCAATTCATTTCACTTACTATCCTTACAAAAGAATTTCAAATCAATCCGATGTATCCGATGAATAAATGAATTTTGGTCTATCGAATTTCCCGGGAATTTTCCTTGCGGGCAGATTTTCCGAAATCGTGAAAAAGCGTGTCCAATTATTTCGTATACTTCGCTTACAAACACAATTTCTAGTCAATAGGATGAAAAAAAAATTTTCCCATACAAACTCTTTTTCCTGGAATTTTCCGACCCTACGCTCGAATTTTCCAGCATCGGAAAATCACATTTCAATTTATTTCATTTACAGTCTTTACAACCCGAATTTCAAGTCAATCGGATGAAAAATAAAATTTTTCCCATACAAACTTTCCTTACAAACCGAATTTCAAGTCAATCGGATGAAATTTTCCCCATACAAACTTTTCCGACGCTTTTCCGGGTGGAATTTTTCAAAACCCCGTCTTACACTTTCACCATAGAAAACTTCTGTCCAAATTTCAGCCTTCTAGCTCTTACCGTTTAGGCTGTGCGACGATCACCAGTCAGTCAGGTTGAACAGTTTTATATATCATTTTTTACGCCTTCCAACACTTCTGAAAGGTCCAAACCAATTGTACGATTCATCCACTTGCGGTAATGCGCACGATCCACCAGAAAACGGAGAGGAATTGGATGGATAGAAATTCTATTTAATTTTTTAATTATAAACTATGTTTCACTGAAACTGATGCAGGATGGAAACGATTCAGGATGGAAACGATCCAGCTGAAAACGGAGAGGAATTGGATGGATAGAAATTCTAATTATATTTTAAAATTATTACCTATATTTCACTGAAACTGATGCAGGATGGAAACGATCCAGCTGAAAACGGAGAGGAATTGGATGGATAGAAATTCTATTTATATTTATACCCTGTTCCCATTGAAAATGGGAAAAGGGGGATCATGAAGTTGTGCAAAAGTATGTAACAGGGAGAAGGAAACATTTGCGACCCTATAAAGTATACATATTCTTGATCAGCATCAACAGCCGAGTCGATTTAGCCCTGTCCGTCCGTCTGTCCGTCCGTCTGTCCGTCTGTCCGTATGAACGCGTGTTTCTCAGAGACTATAAGAGCTAGAGCCACAAATTTTTGAATGTAGGTAGGTGTATACCCGATTCAATACGAGTTTGTTTCAGATTTGGAAAATTCCTCCCCCTCCCCCCTTTAAGCGCAAAAAACTGTCAGAGCCACAATTTTTAAGATAGACCTTCCAAACTCTACATATATCAAGTATGGCCCAATATCTATCTATTCTGAAAAAATCAATAAGATCGGTCAAAAAACACCGAAGTTATATACGAATCAATTTTGCTTGTGGGAGAGAGAGGGGGGGTCTTGCAGTATCAGTTATCGCGCGCGGCCGCATGCCATGCGTTTGAGTGTATGTTGGAGTGTGTGTATGTGTGAGTGTGTGTGTATGTAAAGAAAAAACACAGGAAATCAAGGGAACAGGGTATTTTGTAGTCGGGGCACTCGACTGCAGCTCCCTTACTTGTTTTAAATTATAAACTATGTTTCACTGAAACTGATGCAGGATGGAAACGATTCAGGATGGAAACGATCCAGCTGAAAACGGAGAGGAATTGGATGGACAGAAATTCTATTTATATTTTTATACCCTGTTCCCATTGAAAATGGGAAAAGGGGGATCATGAAGTTGTGCAAAAGTATGTAACAGGAAGAAGGAAACATTTGCGACCCTATAAAGTATATATATTCTTGATCATCATCAACAGCCGAGTCGATTTAGCCCTGTCGTCCGTCTGTCCGTCCGTCTGTCCGTATGAACGCGTGTTTCTCAGAGACTATAAGAGCTAGAGCCACAAATGTAGATGCATGTAGATAGGTGTATACCCGATTCAAAACGAGTTTGTTTCAGATTTGGAAAATTCCTCCCCCTCCCCCCTTTAAGCGCAAAAAACTGTCAGAGCCACAATTTTTAAAATAGACCTTCCAAATTTTACATATATCAAGTAAGGCCCAATATCTATCACTAAGATCGGACAAAAAACACCGAAGTTATGTACGAATCAATTTTGCTTGTGGGAGAGAGAGGGGGTTTTGCATTGTTAGTTATCAAGCGCTGCCGCATGCCATGCGTTTGTGTGTATGTGTGAGTGTGTGTGTATGTGTATGGAAAACAAACGAAATCAAGGGAACAGGGTATTTTGTAGTCGGGGCACTCGACTGCAGCTCCCTTACTTGTTAAATTATAAACTATGTTTCACTTAAACTGATGCAGGATGGAAACGATTCAGGATGGAAACGATCTACCTAAAAACGGAGAGGAATTGGATGGATAGAAATTCTATTTACATTTTTAAATTGTAAACTATGTTTCACTGAAACTGATGATGGATGGAAACGATCCAGGATGGAACCGATACAGCAGAAAACGAAGCCGAATTGGATGGATAGAAATTGTATTTTTTTATTATAAACTATATTTAACTGTTAGTGATCTTTTTTTGAAATTGTTTGAAATTCAACAATTTATATGTATATCTAAAATTTTTTACGCCTTCCAACACCTCAAAAAGGTCCAAACCAATTGTACGATTCATCCACTTGCGGTAATGCGCACGATCCACCAGAAAACGGAGAGGAATTGGATGGATAGAAATTCTAATTACATTTTAAAATTCTTAACTATATTTCACTGAAACTGATGCAGGATGGAAACGATTCAAGATGGAAACGATCCAGCTGAAAACGGAGAGGAATTGGATGGATAGAAATTCGAATTATATTTTAAAATTGTTAACTATATTTCACAGAACCTGATGCTGGATGCAAACGATCCAGGATGGAACCGATACAGCAGAAAACGAAGCCGAATTGGATGGATAGAAATTTTATTTTATTTATTATAAACTATATTTAACTGTAAGTGATCTTTTTTTGAAATTGTTTGAAATTCAACAATTTATATGTATATCTAAAATTTTTTACGCCTTCCAACACATCTGAAAGGTCCAAACCAATTGTACGATTCATCCACTTGCGGTAATGCGCACGATCCACCAGAAAACGGAGAGGAATTGGATGGATAGAAATTCTAATTATATTTTAAAATTATTAACTATATTTCACTGAAACTGATGCAGTATGGAAACGATTCAAGATGGAAACGATCCAGCTGAAAACGGAGAGGAATTGGATGGATAGAAATTTGAATATTTTAAAATTATTAACTATATCTCACTGAAACTGATGCAGGATGGAAACGATTCAAGATGGAAACGATCCAGCTGAAAACGGTGAGGAATTGGATGGATAGAAATTCGAATTATATTTTAAAATTATTAACTATATTTCACAGAACCTGATGCTGGATGCAAACGATCCAGGATGGAGACGATCCAGCTGAAAACTGAGCCGAATCGGATGCATAGAAACTCCATTTTATTTGTTATTAACTATATTTAATTGTAAGTGATTGTTTGCTGCAATAGCTGGATCTAAAAGCGACGAGAAAAAATAGCCAATGAGGCAACTTTGCGAACCCGCACAGAAGAACTTGACGCAATGACTTCAAATTTATGACTGACTTTAATTCTTCTTTGCTCTACTTCAAATGCTAATTCGCCGCGTGAGAGCAGACGCGGCGAAAGCTTACAGAGATTTTACAAGAAGAGATGAGAAGTTGTTATGTGCTGACCCGGTGGGGATAATTTGATATGCCATTAGCGCGAGTTACCACACTCGCCGTTTCGCCCCATTAAACCCCCTAGACTACACCCCTACACCCGATCCTCTTAACTCCGCCACTGGTAGATTGCAACACGATCGATCGTTGACATACACGAGCATCCGGCCCTTCAACGGACACCCACTAAAAATATGCAAGGGTCAGCAATTAGGCAAAAACATGTAGACCGACAACCACTCGAAACACATAAACAACATTGTAATACTAAACGTAAGCATTTATTGTATACATACAAGTACATACGTATGTCAGACCGTCTGTGAGCGGCTGAGCATTTATATACATATATACATTTGGCCGACTGCGAACGGTTATATACTTTAAGGTTCTTTCAATCATTTCTGTATATTAAAGATTAGATCTGTACAACTTGTCAGAGTGAACACAACACACAGTCGGTCTTATTATTTCCAAAACTACAACTTCCTTAAGAGCAACTCCTAGAGACGACATCGCATGAAGGACGAGAGATAGACATCGCTGGAAGAAACCACCTAAACCAAGCCTAATTATTCCAAGATAAACCCCGAATACATCGCTAGACGGTGATCTAAAATGTTATCAGCCCAACGCTCAACTGATAACTGGCGCAGCCGAACGGCCTTCTGGGACGAGAAAAAGAGCCGAGAAGGAGGACCACCAGAAAAAAAAACCAAGATGAGAATGCAGATAAACTTTATAATAATCAAGTAAGTGTAAAGGCGAACCAGTGTGAGTGAAAAAAAAATAAATAAAAAATAATAATTAGAAAAATTTGCAAACACAAAAATCAACCGTGCAGTGTAGTAAAATGTGAAATTTTTTTTTTGTACATCAAAGAAAAGTAAAACAAATATCAAAAGGCGTAAAGCGATAATAACAAAAAGGGAAATTATAAATTCGTTCAAATGTTGATTCCTAAGGGACCCTCAATGTTAGAAGAACAATATTGAATGCAAAAATAGGTACAAAAACCTGTACCGAACCTCACATAACTGGGGTACAAGAGTGTTACAGGTGTAATCACCCACTCTTAGCACACTGCACACAACGGAGTGTCACTGTCCGCACTAGATCGTTCGTTTAATAAATACAAATTGTGTTATTAAGTGCCGTCTGCTTTTAGCGGGTCGAGCGATCTGCTTCAGTGTTCTCCGATTGTACCTGAGAGGAGCGGTTAGTTTTCACGTCAGAATTTGGTACATCCATAACCTGTAGCTGCAGTAAGCAGAGCGTGAAAATTTTCAGCAGTACAATTCTCACAGGGTGGTAGTGCAATTTCAAAAGACTAATTCTTCCTAAAAGTAAAGAAGAAAATAATAAAAAAATATTACAAATACAAAAAAAAAAAAAAATAATAATATTAAATAATAATAAAAAGCATTAAGGTGCAGTGCACGGTGTCAAAATAAAACAAAAAAAAAAAAACAAAGTAAAGTAAGAATATATATAAACAAAAAAAAACAATTTTTTGGCAAAACGAAAACTCACACTGGGCTCCCTGAACACAAGGGAAATTATTTAAAATCATTATTATAAGGAAAACACACATTAATACACAAAAACACAACAAAGGAAAACAAAAGTAGGATTTTACATACAAATTTAAAAAGAAAAACAACCTTGAACAAAATATTAAACAAATTGAATCAAATTTTAAGAAATTTAGTGAGCGGCAACAGGGATTTTTCTTCACAAAAATTATTGAAGTACAATTATAAATACCATATTATTACAAAAAGTAAAAACGACTTACATAATAGATCTTATTAGATGTCAGTGAAAAGAATTACGGGGCCAATTTCAAGGGTGCTAACAAAACAACCAGCAACTAGGTCCAATTCAAAAAAAACTTGCAAGTAGCCTACCAGACATAAGAGAAGAGATACAGCGAGAAGAAGAAATAAACGTAACAATTGAACAATCAGAACAACCACACCTGACACACGGAATAGGGAACGACCCTCAAAACATTTTCGCCTCAATGCGTATTCCGGATGCGATTAAGATGCTACCTTCTTTTGATGGAAATCCGAAGACTTTAGGCATGTTCATTACAAATGTAGAAGAAGTATTAATGTTTATTAAAGGTACAGATCAGACACCGTATGGTATGTTGTTGCTGAGGGCAATCAGGAATAAAATAGAGGGAAGAGCCAATGAGGCATTGAATATTGATGGAGTTCCACTAAACTGGGACGAAATCAAAGAGAGACTGGTAGCCCACTTTGCAGACAAAAGGGACGAACATGTGTTAATGCAGGAATTACATAGTCTGGCGTTTAAAGGGCTGTCGATGTTAAAGTTATATAAGGGAATTCAGGAAATTAAGGCAGCACTGTCAGGACAGTGCATACTAAACGAACCCGACGCAAGGTCAAGAGCAAAAAGGAAGGACTTTTATGCAAAATCATGTTTGGAAAACTTTATACGCGGAATAAAAGGACCGTTGGGAACTATAGTGAGAGCTTCTAGACCCCAGACCTTACAGGAAGCATACGAGATAGCGACAAGAGAAAGAGATATCTACTTCCGTGAAAAAGAGTCAAGACAGGATACAAGACAGAACCAGGGGAGAATGACCCCATATCCACAACAGGGCCAGGGAAATTTCAAACCTAATAATAGGAATTTTGTTAAAACAGGTCCAGGACAGAATAATTATGACAGAATGAATAGTAATAATAGAGGACAGAAACCATATTTCACGGAAGAACAAAGAAGTAATACGTTCAATGGAAACGAACGACAGGCTAATGGCTTTTACGGAGGACCTAATAGACAAGAAACAAGTGGTATGTCAAGACGAGCTATATTACCGTATAAGCAGGAAAAACAGAGTACACAAACTAATCTCAGATCAGGAGTCAGCCAACAAATGAATGGAAGAAATTTCCAGCAATGTTACAATATAGGCGTCCAGGGCGAAGACGAGGAGGAACAGGAGGAACAACAGATCCACAATATCGACGAGTCGGTAAATTTTCACCGGGCAGCCTCGGAAGAAGCACAGGATCATCCAATAGGAAACGAAGGGGGGCAATATTACGATACATATTAATTGAATCACCATTTGGGAGACCTTTGAAGTTTTTAGTAGACTCAGGGGCATCAGTATCAGTAATAGACCCACAATTCGTACCAAAAGAACAGAAAAGAGTGCTTAACAAACCGGTAATACTTAACAACGTTATAGATTCTAATAAAGTGGAAGGCTATGCGTGTTTCAAAATTTTTAAAGAATTCAAACAAGAGGGAAACTTTGAGTTTTTCATTATAAAGTTTAGCCCGCATTTTGATGGACTAATAGGGTTAGATATAATCGAACAGGTAAAAGGAACTATAGACTTTACCTCAAACATCTTAAGAACACCAAATGTGGACATAAAAATGTTTTTAAAACAAACAGATAAGACACAGGCAATTGAAATACCAGCACGGACAGTAAAAGTAGTAGCGGTACCAGTCTGCGTAAGGAGTGGAGACATTTACTGTGACAAGACACACTTCGCTCCACTTGTCACTATTTCAGAGGGCATATACACAGCTGAAAACTATATTTCTATCATGGAGGTGAAAAATGAAGCAACGCATGATCAGATCATTTACATAGAAAATCCGGTAATGGTACAACAATATAATCCGGATGAATTCATAGAAATATTCAGTATGAGAAAAGCCGAAGAGGGAGGAAAAACGGAAAAAGTAGTGGTAGATATTACAAGTTACGAATTATGCGTAGAAAGGTTTAAGGATTCTATAGACTTGTTAAGAAAAGACATAGGAGGAAATGCTAAGGATATGATAGAGGTATTAGAAGCCAAGATAGACCAACTAAGGAGTAAATTAGAGATGATAACACCTTTAAAAAGGAATAAAAGAGGAATTGTTAATGGATTGGGAACGGTAATAAAGGTCATAACGGGAAATATGGACGCAAATGATCAAAAAGATATTGACACAAAGATGACAGTCTTAAAACAGCAAGAGAAAATTTTAATAGAGGGATGGAAAGAGCAAGTTGGAATTAACAAAGACATATTCCAACGTTTTAATAATATCACGAAGTTTATTAACAAAGAGCAGGAAGAAATAAATGATTATTTAAGTAGATCGCAGAACAGGATTTGGAAAGAAGTTACCGAGGAAAATTTTGAGGTACAAGTAATAAAAAGAGTAATTAGAATAAACTATAACATAGATTTAGTACTTAACCATGTTAATGGGCTAGCAGAGAGTATTTTATTGTCAAAATTAGGAGTAGTGCCTAGATTCATCTTAGGAAAAGAAGAGATCGGGAAATTAAGAATAATTTTCAAAAACCAAAACATAGAATTAACCACAACCGAAAACATTTATGAGCTTTTAAAAATGGACGTCGTTTATAATCAATCTACAATAATTTTTAATATTAAGATCCCAATTGTCGAAAAAGAAACATTCAAATTCGCTAGAATAGTTCCATTACCAATAAACATAACAAAGACACTTATAATACCTAATTATATAAGTTACTTACGAAACGAAATGCACGAATACGACAAGAAATGTCCTAAAATCAGCGGTGTCTACTATTGTGAAAAGACAAAAATTGGAAAGGATAAATGTCTAAAACAACTTATGGAGGAGAGTAAGGCAACCTGTGATGTCAGGCTTTTAGAAGAAAAAGAAGAAATATTTGATCCAGAAGAGGGATTTATATTCATTTTTAATGCATCAGAATTGAAAGTTACATCAGATTGCGGGAAACAGCCAGTAATTAATGGGTCAGTATTAATACAATACATGAACTGTACAATAAAAATTAAAGATGTGACATTCCAAAGAACAAGTATGATCGCAAACGAACATTCAGAACCAATTTTAAAAGATATTGTAGGTATTAGAGTAAATAACACAATAGAAGAACCTAATTTACGGCAATTACAGATGGCAAACATAAAAAGTCAAAAAGATTTGGTACAATTCAAAATACTCACCATAAAAAATAATTTCATTACGTATATAATATTATTTTGCATAGCCATAGCAATCGCCATTGTAATATTACAAGTCAGAAAGAAAAAAATAATTTTCAAGCCCGGCACAATCATCCCAAACTTCGCTCCGGCACAGATTCCATCATTATGGCCGTCTACTACTAAACGTAAGCATTTATTGTATACATACAAGTACATACGTATGTCAGACCGTCTGTGAGCGGCTGAGCATTTATATACATATATACATTTGGCCGACTGCGAACGGTTATATACTTTAAGGTTCTTTCAATCATTTCTGTATATTAAAGATTAGATCTGTACAACTTGTCAGAGTGAACACAACACACAGTCGGTCTTATTATTTCCAAAACTACAACTTCCTTAAGAGCAACTCCTAGAGACGACATCGCATGAAGGACGAGAGATAGACATCGCTGGAAGAAACCACCTAAACCAAAAGCTAGCGCGCTATGTCCCTTCTCACAGCTAGGTGTTGGCCAAGCACACAACAACTCTTCACAATTAAGTATAAAATTTAATATAGGCTGAAAAGACCAAACATCGGCCGCGTTGAAGAGCCGCAGGTCTTCAAGAACTCGGTAATGGGGCAAGATGATGGATCGCACGTTTGAAGATCCCAGTCTTGGTTTTCACGATAGCGACTCGCACCTTGCCATCCAAGCCAGAAACGGCTTCTACCACGACTCCAAGTAGCCACATCTGTGGCGGTAGGTTGTCTTCTCGAATAACGACGATGGCTCCTTCCTTGATGTTAGAAGACTCCTTAGTCCATTTGACCCGCTGTTGCAGGCCTAACAGGTAGTCGCGCGACCAGTCGCGCCAAAACCGCTGTTTAATGGCTGAGACGAGATGCCAACGCTGCAGACAGGTAAGGTTGTCATCTGATTTTTGCGGAAGAGCTGCAGGAGGCAGTGTTGCGAGAGTGGTTCCCACAAGGAAGTGGGCTGGAGTAATAGCCTCACCATCATTAGGACTATTGCTATCGGCCGCGATAGGCCGCGAGTTAAGCACTGCTTCGACTTCCACAAGAACTGTCTGCAGCTCGTCTTCCTTCAACAGGGCATTTCCAACAGCCTTGATGAGAAGGTGTTTAGCCGATTTAACGGCCGCCTCCCATAAACCTCCAAAGTGAGGCGCACGTGGTGGAATGAAGACGAATTCGAATTGGCGAGGTGCACTGTAAGCCATGAGCGCATCCTTGTTGGTCTCGAAGTGATTGGCGATGTCCTGGAGCATACGTGCGGAACCCACAAAATTTGTGGCGTTGTCGCAATAAAGTTTTTCGAGCGGTCCACGACGTCCAATAAATCTGGTGAGACATAGAAGGAACGAATTAGAAGTGAGATCTTTAATAAGTTCCAGATGGACAGCCTTCGATGCGAAACAGACGAAGACGGCGCAGTACATTTTGAGAGGAGTTTTACCACGAATTCCCAATGAGACCCTAAATGGACCGAACAAATCAACTCCGCTAACCCTAAATGGCCGACTGCCTACTAAGCGATCTGCAGGCAGATTTCCCATGATTTGTGATAACAATCTGGGCTTATAGCGGAAGCAATGTACGCATTGACGAACTACAGCACTGCATTCACGCCGAGCGTTTATTAGCCAAATTGATTGGCGAAGCAGACCGACCAGAGCACGCGGACCAGCGTGGCAATTAGTGTTATGCAAGTGCTGAATGTACAATTTAACAAATCTGTTGCTCTTGGGCATAAGTAAAGGGAACTTGGCATTATGCGCTAATGGAGCTTGTAATAAGCGACCTCCTACTCTCAATAAGGACAAGGTGCGTTTGCCAATGAGCTCGGTAGAAACAAAAGGATTCAGTTTTTGGTAGGATGATTGCAAGACCAACGACTTGCTTAAGCGATCGAACTCGTTTTTAAACGCGTCAAGTTGCACAACTTGAACGATTGTTAAAAATGAAGCAGCTAGTTCCGTGGCAGTAGGAACAGGTTGAGTCCAGCAAGCGGACTTCCGACCATCGACAAAACGAGAAATATACGAAACGATTCGAATGATTTTTAAATACGATGATAAATCGTCAACGAGTTTGAGAATTGGGTTTGGATTTTCATCCACAACAATATGGGCAGTTGCAGTGGTTCGATTCTCTACTAGAACTTCAGGACTCGGTGCCTGCAAGTGAGTGTTTTCTGGCCACTGACTCTGATCGAGCAACAAAAAAGGTGGACCCTTGAACCAGAGCGACATGTTTAATTCCTTGACTGTACAACCTCGGGAAGGCAGATCAGCAGGGTTGTCGCTAGTTGGCACATGTCTCCAAACAGCATCTGGTAAGAGCTCTTGGATGTCTGCTACCCTATTGGCTACAAAGGTTTTGAGTTTCGATGGGTGTGTTTGCAACCAATGCAATACCACTTCGGAGTCAGACCACATAAAGACATGATCGACATTAAAATCAATTAATTTGCGCACGTCACTCCACAGCTTGGCTAAAAGGTGTGCAGCGCACAATTCCAATCTGGGCACCGATTTGGTTTTTAACGGAGCTACCCTAGATTTAGCTGTTAGCAAATTGACGACAACGCCTACTGGGTTCACAGATCGGACATACAGACAGCAACCATATGCGTTTGTAGACGCGTCTGCGAATCCGTGCACTTGGTACGTACCCTTCCGATTTGTGCCAACGTGTCGAGGAATTTGAATGGAGTCTAACTCCTCAAAGCATGCTAACACAGCTTCCCAACGTTTCAAGAGAGGGTTCGGAATTTGGTCGTCCCAATCGAGTTTAAGGAGCCAAATTTCTTGAATGAGAATTTTGGCGAGTGTAATAATTGGGCAAATGAGCCCGAGGGGGTCGAACAAGCGAGCAGTAAACGAGAGAATAGACCGTTTCGTGGGATGGTTATCCTGACATAGTTCCTGAGTACGAAATCTAAAGACATCTTGTTTTGGGCTCCAAGTGAGTCCCAAAGTTTTCGTATCAGCCGTATCTCCAAGTGAGACGTCTGTATTGCCAGTTTGACTTTCACTTAGAACACAATTTGATGCCCATTTGGCAAGGACAAACCCAGCAGACTCCAAAATGTGTATGACTTCTTCTCGAATTGCTTTAAGCTCTTCAATAGAGTCAGCACCAGACACGAGGTCATCAACGTAAAAGTCGTTGGTAAGGGATTTGGAGCCTGAGGGATGAGTCACTGCGAAAAGCTCGCTCAAATATTGAAGGCAGCGAATTGCCAAAAATGGAGCGCTTGCAGTGCCATAAGTGACTGTGTTCAAGCGATAGATTTGTAATGGCTCATTACTATTTTCACGCCATACAATCAGCTGAAAATCACGTTGGGTTTCGTTCACTAAGACTTGCCGATACATTTTGGTAATGTCTGCAGTCATAGCATATGGACGAAGGCGAAACCGTAAGAGGATGGCATAAAGACATGGCTGGATAGTCGGTCCAACTAACAGGATATCGTTTAGCGACAATTGCGAGGTAGTGCTACTAGATGCATCGAACACGCATCTTAGTTTTGTTGATGCACTATGGAGCCTGAGAACGCATTGATAAGGGATAAAATAATGCGGTTTGGAAGGTACCAAATTGTCAGTTGCCGTCATATGTCCTAGCGCTAAATACTCCTTCATGAAATCTATGTACATAGATTGGAGATCGGGATTGGCTTTCATACGCCTTTCCAAGGACAAGAACCGCCTCTTCGCGGTTTCGTAAGATTGACCGAGGCAATTAGGACTTGACTTAAATGGCAGACTGACACTGAATCGACCTGAAGTCAAACGAACGACAGTTTCAACAAAGGACTTTTCGCACAACGCTTGTTCTGGCGTATAAAGTTGCGATTTTGACATTTCTGGAACTTGTTCTACTTCCCAAAACTTGCGCATTAATGACTCCAAAGGCAGAGAATCTTGAACAATGCTCAACATGGAGCATGCTTCAGGCAATCGAGGTTGAGTTGTCTTGCAACGCCCAGACACTATCCACCCAAACACTGTATTTTGTAATGTAGGACCGAAACTAATATGTTTAATCTGTCCTATTTTGAGCAAGTCGAAGAAAGTGTCGGCTCCAAGCAGCATATCGACACGCTGGGGTTTGTGGAATAGTGGGTCTGCAAGAACAACATCATCCGGAATCTTCCAGTCAACGGTAGTGATTGTTTTTTCAGGATGATACGAGGATATAGATTTAAGAACTATTAAATCAACAATCATTTCGAAGGGTTCGCACCGTGAGCTAACGGTAGTTTGAACCGCATGGCGAGCGGACAACTGAGAGTTGCCAATGCCTAACAAATTTATGTCGTGACGATATCTCTTCAACTGAAGGTTTTTCGCCAATTCTTCCGTTATAAAGTTCACCTGAGAACCTGAGTCCAACAAAACTCTAGCTATCTGTCTTTGACCGGCTTGACCACTGATGTCAACAAGTGCAGTGGCTAGCACAACTTGACTAGTTTTGTTAGTCTGAACAGACAAAGCGTTTAAAGATTGTTGAGCTGGTTGTGGACTAAAGGAAGCGTTAGTAGCGGAATTTGAATTATATCGATGGAGAAGAGTGTGATGGGGCTTCGAGCAAACCCTACAATGAGCAGACTTACACGTTGATACACTATGCCCATTTCGAAGGCAGTTGATGCACAACGGGAAGCCTTTTGCAAATTTGAATCGAGAGTCAACCGTTGCATTTTCGAACGAAGTGCAAGCTTGAATATAATGTTCATTCGACTTGCAGAATACGCATTTGCGATTTGAAGGCTCAGCGGTTTGGGCAACAGACAACGAAGTTTTGCCTGTGCTCCGTTGAACACCAGATTTCAGACACTTTGAGCGACCTGATGTAGCTTCATCAGCAGCGAGATGCTGATATCGCTTGTTCAGTGCGTCCTCGCATTTCTTCCAGGTTGGGATGGATTGGTAATCTATTTGCTCTTCCCAACGAGAGCGAGTCTTGCGATCTACCTTGGACATTACAATATGTATAATCATTGCGTTTGCGATTGTAGTGTTATCACCCATTGAGAGTAATGACTCGTAAATTGCTGTAACCGTATCTATTAATGATCGCAATGATACGGCGGACGGACTTTGCATAACAGGAATATCAAAAAGACGAGCAATACTTTCAAAAAATATAAGGCAAGTATTATCGTAAACACGATTCAAAGCGGCTAACGCTTTAGGGTAGTTGTCGTCAGTAATCTGGTAAGATTTTACTGTACCTAGTGGCTCTTTTTCCAAACACGATAGGAGGTGATTGAATTTCTCCACGTTGGATAAAGTGGTGTCTTTGTCGATAAGGCTATTAAATAAACCTATAAAGTTTTTAAACTCTGCATAGTTGCCTCCAAATTTTGGCAACTTCATTTGAGGCAAATGCCTGCTGTGGGAAAAGGATGTATCTTTTGATGCATCTTTCCCTTTGCTTTGAGTTTGAGTGCGACTACTAGCTTTCATCAAGCAAGCTTTCGCTGAAACGCATAACTCCTCGAGCTCGACACGAGATGCCAAATCAGGATTCATGCGTTCCACTTGCTGTTGAAGATCAAACGCCTTTTCGATGTAACTACTTAGAATATCCAAGCGACATTCTAATTCATTAGCTTCTATTGGGCTAGCTTGCTTTCGGACAGACTTATTTATACGCGAAATATCCGCTTTAACACGATCGAGGTGCTCAAGTGCAAGAGCAAGTGGGTCGAGTCCGTCTTCCACTGCGGATTGATGAGACATGCGTTTTTTTGAACCACCCATTTCCAAACCGAGATCTATTTGCTTTTAGTAAGTTGGCTAAGCTCTTGAACTTACTGCAAGTATTTAGTAATGCGCTATTATGCCTAAGTTATCACCAAATGTGGTAACAGACCGAGATTATGCCAACGAAATTTGGTATGAGCAAACTACTAACTGAGTAAATTTTAAGAATGCCAGTACTCCTCTAAAATGCCCACGAATGAAATCGAAATGAGAATCTGCAAATGAAACTCACCTTTCAGCAGTGGCTAAAAAAAGAAAACGGCGAAATGTCAATTCAAAGAGAGAGCCCCAAAGAGAACCGTGGTTTAACTTCTCGCAGCAACTGTAAATTTCGGCTGCGAAAATGCTGCGCACAAAACGACCAAATACCAAAAAGGAATAACGGTTAGCTATGTACTCGAGAATGTACATACATATGCAGATGTGTGCGCCGTTATTGCTGATAAATGTGTGCGTACATAGATGAGGGCAAGCGACGAAAGAAATTACATACACACGTGTACCCAATGTACAAGTGTAAATATGTATGAAATGCAGCACTCAATTTCAAACCAAATTCTAAGTTAGGTGTTTTGTAGCCAGCGACTACTGTAGCTTCAGCCAAGGGATATATATATTTGTATGGCCGCAAGATTATACACTCCTTGTCACTTGAATAGGACAACCTGTACACTCTTTTTTCAATTGCTTATAGCTCAAAAGCGAAATGATAAAATAACGGAATTTTTGCACGTTCTCTTTGTGCAACTATTTATCACTCTCAGCAACAAGCTGCAAGTTCTGGAAAACAGCCGTTATATTAATTACTTGCTTTATGCTAGAATTCGCTTGAAATTGAGTCAATATTTTTGTGTCACTTGAATAGAACATGCGTTTAGTCTGATCGTTTACTTTCGCGCGTGCTCATGCTGATTCGCTGATTTAACTTTTTTTGTGATTTTCGACGATTGTCTTTAAAATAAAATTAAAATGGGTCGCGGAAAAGCCTTATCTGAGGAGGAAAAAAAAAAAAAAAAAAAGAAAAAAAGGCTCTCGCCTACAAAAAAAAAAAAAAAAAAAAAACACCAAAAAGGCCAACATTTTTTTTTGTTTTAAAAAAAAAAATAAAGAAGAAAAAAAAAAGAAACACCACACACACAGGGTGGGTAAAAAAAAAAAGAAACCCCGCAAAAAAAAAAAAAAAAAAAAAACAACAACCAGGGAGAAGATAATAAAAAAAAAAATGAAATATAAATCCCAAACCCTTTTGCTCACCACCTTTTATAAGGATAACACAAAAAGGGGGAAAAATAAAGGGGAGGCCCCCCCCTAACCCCGGAAAAAAAAGCGCCCCCCCCCACTTTTTTTGGGGGGAGTGGACCTGGGACCTCGCGGTGGGGTTGCGGGGTCTTCTCAGATGAAAAAAAGTTTAATTTAGAAGGCCCAGATGGCTATAGTTATTATTTCCATGATCTGCGCAAGGAACACCATCATTTGGACCGTCTGCATAGCCGAGCTGGAGGTGTTATGGTGTGGGGGGCCATTTCCTTCTATGGCACCTGCAAACTAAAATTTTTGTTAACAACGATGAATGCGGTGTGCTACAAGGAAATATTAAAAGAGGCGTTTCCATATTTTCACAACCTTTTTGGGCCTCTGCCATGGATATATCAACATGATAACGCGCCGATACATACTGCTCGGGTTGTTAAATCTTATATACAGAGCCAAAATGTGGAACTTTTAAGCTGGCCGCCCTACTCACCCGATTTAAATATAATAGAAAATGTTTGGGGATGGCTGACACGTGAAATCTATGGCTCAGGAAAGCAATATTCGAGTGTTCCCGAACTTATAAAAGCAGTAGAATTAGCTTGGGACTCGATTTCATTAAATTACTTGGCCAGCTTGTATCAATCCCTTCCAAACCAGATGACTGAAGTTTTGGAACGGCAAGGTGGCTCGACGCATTATTAAACATATTTTTTTTTTTCTAAATTATATATTTAAGGCATCTATATTTAAGTTATATTTATGTTAAAAATAATCTGAGATCTCTGAAATGATTTTTTGTTTAAGTGTCCTATTCAAGTGACGCAATATTTGAGCCCCTAAATTAGACGGATTATGTTTAAAATTTTTTTGTTAATAGTTAAGGCTGTACCATGAAGGATTCCAGCTGGTTAAGACAATGCAATTAAACTATCTTTAACTTAAAAAAAAAATTAAGTCTCTACCATCATTGGTTTGGGAGCAGTGGGCGATCGAAGGTCAAAGTGTGAAGTGAAGTGCGGACGTGTTTTTCTGGCTGCTCCCGGTTTTTCTGTTTTTTCCTGTGGGATCAGCACCCTGCAAGGAAATTTACAACTACAGCGCAAGACTTCATTGGGTAAGCGACAACTTACAGTGGAGTTCCTGATGTCCGAAGCATTAAATTGAAATTTGATGTGCGACGCCTTTCTTGGCGGAAGGCCGGGGGAGGGGGTGGACGCTTACTCTCTCTCCTTTCTCCACTTTCCACGTTCCTTTTAATAAATAAGTCGGCGGCCTCTTTTCATGTTGGTCATCTTTGTTTACAAAGTGACACAGTGTTGGAAAACGACCAGCACACTGATATCTCGAAGTGTAGCCCTTAGCACCAGATCACGCAAGTCACTACTTTGCGAGCAGTGACTGGCTTGATAAATGGAACGGGGCGCAGAGAAGAAATCGTGTCTGAATTTATTTTAAATACAGACGATTTAATATTAAAATATTAAAATAAATAAGAATTAAAATAAATTAAATTTATTTTAAGTCCAGAGGATTTAAAGAGTGGAGAAAATTAAAATAAATAAGAAATTACCAGATGGCAAGATCTCACTTTGAAATAAAAAATAATAAATAAAGCAGGCTTATACAGTATGTAGCCTACTAGCTCCCCA
>JAEIFV010001034.1:0-104133 GCA_018904265.1 Lordiphosa collinella | reverse complement strand
TAATGTGTTCTCACACATTGGCTGGATTTCAAACTGCATTTTAGGCATTTTGTCGCTAAATTGAGTTCCGGTTTTAGATGGCTTTTGTGTGGCTTCCATCCACTCACCCCCACCATCCACCACTCCCTCCTCCTCCATCTACGTACCACAACCAATCACCCTTCTAAGCCACAGGCAGATTTTTTCGGTGTTTTGTTGTTGTTTATTTTATGACCCCGGCAGTTTGTTTTACTATTTATTTCTATACATACATATAAATTTTTATTCCCCAAAAAATTCGTGAAAATTGCTTGCCAAAAATTAGTTGCAGCAGTCGGCAGTGGCAACCCGTTACAAGCAGTTGGCAGCAATTAGCCGGGCTCGAAAAATAAATTATTGAAAATTTGCATTTGCCATAAACAACGTCCAAAAAGTGTTTTCATTTTATTCAAATATAATATTTAATGTGCAACTAAAAGCCACCAGAGCTTTAATTAAACATTAAAACGATGCTAATCAGCGATCCCTAGGCAATTTCTGTGCACAAACTAAAAGCCTGCACCCGGACGCAGCCATTAGATGCTCCGCAGAAACAAATGCACAAAATATTCAAATGCATCTAAATAAATATGAAAATTTTATAATTTTATACGCATCACAGATAGAGGCAGTCAGCCCTGGCCATTGGGAGGAAAAAATCATTGTTGGCCATATTGAAATGGATTAACGTTGATCGAATGGGGAACTGGGATTGGACATGGGGCACAAATTAAGCTAATTGCGCGCTAGATATGCAAACACACTCCGGCAGAGAGCGAGGGGGGAAGGGGGGCGATTTGAAGGGACACGCACATTAATAGCCTCATTTGCATAAAGTGCTCACCCAGCAAACTCATTGTCAGGCTCTCTGGGGCAACGACAACGTTGACGACGACTTCGATGCTGAAATATGCTGTCCAAATGACAGGGAGAAAAACCCAAAATCACAAGGCCTAAAGCTATACACCAGATAATATCATGTTTGATTGACATATGAAGTCCATAAGTTGCGGGGATTGATATTCAATTATGTAGGAAGAATTCACTGCAAACTGTCGAGTTACTCGAATTCGAATGGGCTTTACTTGTCCTGCGACGCCCCTGCTCGGAGCGTTCGTGTTCAGAAGGTGTTTTCAAAAAGCTCAGGAAGCTATGCAAGTCCAAGCTTGTGAACAGTAAAAAGACTTAGGGCCTTTGTCAAATATTTCCTTATTTGCATTGCATAACTTTCGACTGAAACTGAACCTATAAATAGACACATGTGAACTTAAAACGAAAAAACTTATAATTTACAAGTTTCTATTCCGCTGCTCAGTGTGGTCTACTTAAACAATTGTTAATGGCTGTTGGTGTGAAAGCGGTTAAAATCTTACTGATGAATCGTGCAGGGATGCGGACGAAACAGTCTGTCTACGTATGCTTAATCTGCTTAATCTTTGTTGTCGATTTCTGCTGACCATTGAATTATAATCAATTTTCGACCTTGAGGCGGCTATAACGAGTATGACTAAAATTTTTTGTATACTAAAAAGAGGAAAGATATATATTTTAGTCCCTACATATAAGAATTAGAGGCATACAATGAAGATGCAACAGGAAGCCTTAGAAATAGAGCAAAGTAAACAAAAAAATGTTAGCTTCGATATGTAAGTAAAAGTAAAATGGTTTGTCTAGTTAACACACCCCCAAGGCTTGTCAATCTCTTGGCTTGTGCGCTTCTAATTTTCGCACAAGAGAAAGGGACCTGCAGTTTAACGCCGTATCCGAACGACAGCTTGAGAAGATTTTCATGGCTAATTACTACAAAGCTGGCGCCAACAGCAGAGAGGGGTGACCGGGTGTAAAGTTTATTCAAAGAAAAAACTTTTCATTAGATGTTCCGAGGCGGGATCGAACCCACGACCTCTTGCACAGCGGTCGCGCACACTAGCCGCTGAGCCACCCGGCCACTTATGAGGGCTTTTCAAAAAGATCTCGGCCGTCAAAGTGGGGGGTGCAAAAAAAGGTATAGTGCTGGCGGCCACGATTTCTCGTCTCTCGTCTACATTACGATTGAGGTTCAGACAAAAATGATGACAGTTCTGCGTCGATTGCTTAGTCTCATCAAAATCGGTTCAGGTAATGGAGATATCGGCCGCCAGTTCGAAAAACGTGGATTCGAGATAAATGAGTTTAAAGTTTGCAATTGCTAGGTAAAAAAAAATCCTTTAAGGGCGATATTCTCAAATATACAAGCTATAAAAAAAGCAAAAAATAATCGAAAAAAAATTTTTTTAACATGAGCTGCGGCGTAAGCAAAAAAAGAAAATTGCTCATGAACCGCTATAGTTCTATTAAATTTACTATAGGCTATGAGAAAGAGGATTTCCATTAAATAGTGAAAGAGTTTTTAAATAGTTAGAGAGACAGTAATTGTTTAAATTGTCTTAAAATTTATTACATCTATATATTAATATGCTAAGAAATTTTCATACGAATGTACGGCCCCCTTTTTAGCATAGTAAAACAAATTCAATTAACCAAAAATTATTACCATATGTTCGTATGCGTATTTAGACCCCGCAATTGCAAAAAAAAAATTGAAATTTTTTATTGGTTTTTCAATGAATTAAAAGTTGTAACAATTCACACACACGGTAATACATTCTTTTTGTTTCTACAGGCAAACACTCACTGTGTGCTGTGCTCTGTTGAAATTTGACATTTGTAAACAGCGAGAGAGAGTGGCTCTCAGTACGCTCTCCCTGTGAAGAGACGATCTACGCATATTTTGTTTTTGTTTTAAGCAGATTTACAGTTGCTGGGTTTAACTGAAATCCTATTGACAAGAAATTTTGGTGCGAGGCAAGTGCTGCTAATAAAATGTATTTCGGAGCGTAAACAATAATTAATATTGTTAAAAATTTGTTATTTTGCTAATCCTATTGATATGTTCGTCTTCCTTTCTAGCATAGTAATGTTGGAATGAGTATTAAGAGCAAAAAAAATGTTTTGCAATTATTTATTGTTTTATAGTGAATTAAAGATACGGTGACATGCAGATGGCATTAAATTCAATTGACTAAAAAAATTAGTGCTAAAATAGTCAGTATCAAAAAAATGTTTATATTCAAAACTTTAACAAAAGTTCAAGGAAAGGAAGAAACGCTCTTTATAGCTTTCTGGGTAGTATAAAAAGACCAAACTCTGCCAAGTTAGTCAAGCAAATGTTGGCTGACTGTTCCAAATTGGAACATATGTAATCAGATTTCAAACCGATTCAGATAAAATTATTTTTGGACCAAAAACTAAGCAAAATTAAAACATATTTGACATATTATTTTAGACTGAAAAGTGCACATCGTTTAATGTTAAGTGTTAATGTGTTCGATGGTCGAATGTCGACCACAGGGCGAGCCTAGTATTTAATTATTTTGAGACCCATTCTCCAGTCAATCAAATCATCTCGGTTGTGATAGAAATATCGGGCCAAATAAGAAAAAGAATCACAGCATGAATTCCGACTCTGTCAAAAGCTATCTAAAATCAAGAGAGATAATTGATGCATGGTTTTTTGAGGATATGGCGGACGATGTCTGATAATCTAGAGAATCAAATATGGATTTGCCCTTTTTGAATTCAGATTGCCTCCTGTTGTTCGATTTGTTGGGCATGACAAACCACCACAGTCGATTGGCAACGATCTTGTCCAGGAGTTTTGCAAGGCAGGAGTTGAGTGAGATTGGACGGTAGGAATTTATAAGGGTTTTGACGGTCTGTGGCTTAATTATGACTACTATTTTGCTAAGTTTAAATTGATTGAGAAGTATTTGATGAACAAATTGGTGGAGGTGCTTTAGCATAGGGTATGAAATGCGGTCTAGGCTTGGGCTTTTACCGTTCAGTTTATTTTGGGGTACTTGTAGTTCTATTGGAGGTCTAGGTTGAGTCTAGGTTAGTTCGAGGGTTAGTTTTAGGGTTGTTTCTAGGGTTGGGTTAAGGGTTAGGCTTAGGGTTAGTTCTAGGGTTAGATCAAGGGTTAGTTGTAAGGCTAGTTCTAGAGTTAGTTCTTGGGTTAGTTCTAGGGTTAGTGTTAGGGAGAAGTCTAGGTTAGATCTATGTTGGGTCACCGTTATGTTTATGTTATGTCTATGTTAGAATAGGTTAGGTCGGGGGTACGGCCTCGGGTTAGGTCTAGGGTAAGGTCTAGGGGTAATTCTGCGATTAGTTCTAGGGATCGTTTTAGGGCTAGTTCTAGGGTTAGTTCTAGGATTAGTTCCCAAGTAGGTTCTTGGATTAGTTCTAGGGTTAGGTCTAGGGCTGGATCTAGTGTTAGGTCCAAGATTAGGTATCTATGCTTAGGTCTAAGGTTACGTTTAGGTCACGCCTAGGTTAGGTCTAGGCTAGGTTTAGATTAGGTATAGGTTAGGTCTATGTTAGTCTAGGTTAGGTCTAGGGTCAGGGGTAAAGTTAGGTCTAGGGTAAGTTCTAGGTTCAGTGCTAGGAATAGTTCTAGAGCAAGTTCTAGAGTTAGTTCAAAGGTTTGGTCTTGGGTTTGGTCTAGGGTTAGGTCTAGGGATAGGTCAAGGGTTAGCTATAGGCTTAGATCTAGATCTAGGATTAGTTTTAGGGTTAGTTCTAGGGCTAGTTCTATGCTTAGCTTAGCTTAGAGTTAGTTCAAGGGTTAGTTTCAGGGTTTGTTCTAGGTCTTGTTCTAGGGCTAGCTCTAGAGATTGGTCTAGACCCTGAAATTATTTCACTCCCAAAATTTTCTCTTCCATAAAACTTAACATATTTCCGCTTCAAGAAATATCCTCAATTTACCGTTTTTTGCCAATTTAGAAAAACTTTGAGTGCTTCCTAGTTTATAGTAAATCCAAAAGTTATGAATTCAAGAAGTTTTTTTGGAGAAGACTTTTAATTTCCGCTTGTCTTAAACTTCCACGGCTCTACCCACAAAATCCGCTTAAGTGTTGCCGTAAATTCTGTTGCAAAGTCTACTTAAAGCCTTTTTGATACCATTTAATTGATTTGATTTTCTTAAGTTTACTTAAAACTTACTCCAAACAAGAAAAAAACCACTCACACACACACACATACAAACTGTTCACTCAGCTGGCTGCAAATTCAATTAGTTGAAGGTGGTGGCAAACGTAAAAACTTTTAAGCTGCCAAATTAAATGAAGTGTGCCAAGTCAAGGCACCCAGTTTGGTGTTGACTTCGTCTGTCAGGCAGGTCTTAATGACAGCGCCTGTGGTTTGCCCTACGGCACAGCAACAGCAGCAACCTGTCATACGCAACAAAACACGCACAGAACAACCCTAAGCGAGGAAGGAGGAGAGCGGGGTTAGAGAGGAGAAGCTAATTGAAAAACGTAGCGCGGGCGTGCAGCTCGACGTATACTTAATCTTTCCTGCACACAGACACACACACACACACACGGGGCAATGGGAAGGGCGAGTTTGTGTACATCAATGTCAGGACATCTCAAATGGGTTAACAGGCAAACCTCACAAACTTGACACACTGTGGCAAGCGTTTTAGAGAGAAGATTCAATGCAAATATAAACAAATCAGCGGACAACGAGAAAAGTCAGCACAAATTTGTTGTTGTTCAGCAGAAATTTGCAGCAGCTGCCACAGCAAAACATATGGAAATTAAATTTCTTGCAACCTTCCCCCAAAAAAAAAGAACAGAAAACTAAAATGTAAAATTTTCGTTGCAGCATTTTTGGCGCAACCTGCCTCTGATACGAGTATCTCGGCTGTGTGTTGTGGGTGTGTGTGTGTGTGGTGGTGTAGGCATTTTCTGTGTACGTTTTAGAAAATGAAACTTTTGCAACAGCATCGAGAGCTGAGAGCTGAGAGGCTGCTGCTGCTGCCCACACAACTGCGGCTACGAAAGCACTTAATCATCTTAAACCGTTGTTTGCACGGTTTGCCGCAGACGTGGCTGCCACCCACAAAACAGCAACAACAGCCCCACACATACAAATATATATACAAACACACTCAGTGCTCCTACACGTGTTTTCATATGCTGCGTGGCACGCAAAAAAAAAAACAACCCGGAAATCGCACAAAAAAACAGAAAAAACTGTGCATCCTCGGTTAAAAGAAATTTTTGTATACTCTAGAATTTCGAGAAAGAATTGTCTTAAGAGCTAGACATTTGTAAGTCGCTCAAAATTTGAAAATTTGATTTGTTTTTCAAGCTATTTTAAGCGAATAAGGTATTCGCAACTTTTGAGGGGAACCTTAATGGTTGAATGCACTTGCTTTTCCTTCTTAGTACAGTTCCATTTCTTGGCTTTAAAATAAAATTTACCAGGCAGTTCTACGATTTTTTTTAAAGAAGTTTTTTAACTTAAGAAAATTGCTTATTTTTTAGAGCCCATAAGTATGCAATAGCTTTTTTGTGATCAGCTTAAGACAAAGAAACAACCAGCCCTACTGTTTTCTTTAAAAAAAAGTGGAATTGCTTGAAAAATTTTATTCTTTCACTGAAGATATTGAACTATACGTTGATTAAAAGAAAAATGCTTTACACAATTCGAAATCCCCACAAAAGTTGCTTAGAAAAAGTTAAAGCAAAAGTTGTATTCTGCTTTAAGCACAAAACAGTTCGCTATTCCTTTGTATTAAACTGAAAGACCGAAACTGTTGCATACTTTTGGGTACCAAAAGTTAGTATGAAAGTTTCTTGTTTTAAATAACTTATTGTAAAAAAATCGTAGAATTGCTTGAACAATTGTATTCAAAAACTAAGATATTGAACTTTTCAAAGATTAAAAGGAAAATGCATTCATCAATTCAGAATCCACACAAATTTTGCCTAAAAATTGTTAAAATTGAGCTGTAAGCAAAAACATTCAAAAACAGTAGGGCTGGCTGTTCCTGTGTACTAAATTTTATTCGGACTTGCAAATGGCTTGATGGTGTGACAGCAACTGAAAGCGTACTGACGAAGGCTTAGCCATGGTGGCAGCCGAAACGGCCGTCTACACAGCCACAGCTGCTGTTCTTGTGCATTACATATGCATATACTATGTTGTATTTTCAGTTTATTTGTGAATTATAATCAGTCCTCGAACATTGACTTTGAATGAAAACAAAAATCGTACAACTGTTTGTGATATTTTATTTTAAAGCCAAGATATTGACTGTAAAAAAAAGAGTAATAAAATTCTGGATTTTGTACGGTGCGCTTAGCTTAAGTTGAATAAAATAAATTAATAGGCTGGCTTCAACCGTAAGCCTTTAATTAACAAAGATATTATTTAAAAAACTTGTTATACAGTTTTTACCGTTTTATTTTGTGGGACCTAATTACAATAATACTGACAAAATTTGTTTCCTATATTCCCATGCTGACTTGAAGAACCTAATTAATTTCGCCCAATTGTGGTTTGACTAAGGTGCAGGACTGTGAACTCCCTTAGTACCGGACATCTTCCCAGGAAATGCTGAATATCATTATGTTCTCCTATGTTGCACAGGGTGCAAATAGTGCTTTCCACTTGCTGGTAACTTTTTCCGTGTAGTAGAATCATGCCACATGTGGCTTTCATTATTGTATGGCAGGCGCCGCCAGGCTGAAGCTATAAAAATTGCATCGTCATCTCACACACGGCAGCCGAACTCGAAGCGAAAACAACAACAAATCTATTGCGTATCGGGGCGACAGAGACGACTGCAAAAACAAATACATGCAGTGTGTGTCTGGTTGGCCGACTGGAACCTCGCCAAAAAGGGTTGTTATACTCTGTACCAGAGGTACAGAGAAAATATTAAATTTGTGCAAAAGTATGTACCAGGCAGAATGGAACATCTCCGACCCTATGAAGTATATATATTCTTGATCAGCATCAACAGCCGAGTCGATATAGCCATGCCCGTCTCCGTCACTGTCTCAGAGATGGTAAGAGATAGGGGTTTGACATGTATGGGACATATGTTTCTTATACTTGCAGGCAGATCAAGTTTATTTTCAAATTTTGCCACGCCCCCTACCGCCCCCGCAAACTGGGAAAAACGGTAACAGCACACAGTATTTAGTAATTTAAATCAGGATTATTCATAGCTCGCAAAAACTGTTAATACTTTTTTCAATGCGACCAGCCTCAGTGAAAAACAGAAACAAACGCAGCACAAGCGGTCTCTTACTGAGTAGTTGAAATATATTTTCATTGAATTTATTAATGCGTTCATATAGAACATATTTTTACAAATGCTTGCAGTGACGAAAAGTTAAAACATTAAAGATTTCATAATGATAATAAGGAATTGGCTGTGGCATGTTGCCGTTAGCCAAATGTAGGTGACATTTTCCTTTTACCCTCGATTCCTCTTTACAAGTGTCCATAGTCCATTAGATAATCGCGTCGGTTTTGCAGTGCACGCCAATTGCTTCTGCTTAAGAGCTTGTACATTTCCTGATCGGTGAGAGTATCTCGTTTCCAGTATGGCACCCAAAGTTCCTTTAGGATTGGACAGCAAGAAAAAAAGTGAGCGGTGTCTTCTTTCTCTCTGGTGTTGCAAAGCGCTCAATGGCTGGACCTTGAGCTATGTGGCATATAACAAGGCTAAGTAGATCCGCCTCGTTTGAAAATTACTACTTCTAGATTTCGTTGAACTAATTTTTCTCTGTTAGATTATAATCCAGTTGGCTGTAGGTGGCACGAGACTGACTTTCGCGGGCTTGTGATTCTAAGCCAAGTCTTCCCCTGCAGTCAATGCTCTGCAAAAGTTTTGTCTGCCACAGGTTCCATGAGCTGTAGTCTTCCATGTTCCATCTAATATTGTGGTCCGACGCCATTGTTTCTTATGAACTGTTTTGTTTCTAAGATGTTGTTTCTAAGAGGTTCTCTGACAATTTGCATAGTTTTATTCACATAATCAAAGTGGAGTTGCATTGTGTAAAGAAACATTGTTGGGAGTCCCGTTTCCCAGTCTACAGCATAGTTGGGCGAGCATAGAGGCAGGGGAAACACCCTCTTTATATAAAAACGGAGCAGACGTTCTACTTCTTTATATTGGCCAAAGACCCATACTTGAGCAGTCTCTCATTGAGCGGAACACTTCTTCTTCGCACCTCTTGTGTTTTCTGTTACGTGTTTTCGGTTGAGCAAACCGTTTATAATTGCTATTATAGACATATTTATCCCAAGACACATTTATGCTCGTTTTTGCTAGCTCTGGTTGTTTCTGGATGTGTTTTTCAAATGATTGTTTAGGCGTAAGTGTTAATCACAAATAGCAGTATTCCGAGGCTATTTTCACAGTCGACTCACAGGAAACTTTAAGCCTTCATTTTTCAGCTGCGGCTAGGCGTCCACCTCATCCGAAGACCATTATTTCCGACTTGGTCATATTAACTTTCATATTACAGCGGTCACAATTTTCTTTCAAGCGATAAATCATGAGCTGTAAAACTCCCGGATCTTCGGCGAAGATGTCTATCATCTTAAGATGAGATATCATCCGCATATAACAGCACACAAATGCTTGCGTCTCTAATGTGTAGGCCTCCATCCTGGCATTCGTGAATATGCTTTAGAACAGCGATGTTCAAGAAGAGCGAGGCCAAGAAGTGAGAGTGTATTGGTGTGCGATATTAAGGCGACACAGCCCAGCTTTAAACCAGCGATGTTAAGGAAGAGCAAGGCTAAAAAGCCCAGCTTTGAACTGCCCTCAACGACGGCTGGGCAGCGAATGAAGGCAAAGAGATCTATGCTTACGCTCAAATTCCCTACAGCCGGCTCGTGTGCGTGTTAAAGTCGATTCCTCGGCCTCTGGGGGCTATGGAGGAACATCGCTGCTTTAGAAGAAACAAATTGAAAAGTAGTCGAACACCGATTTGCCTCAAGTGACTATAACAAATCTTCTCTAGTTCAGACCGCGCCCTAATTCAAAAACATTTTTTGAACCCAGCCAAAAAAGTGGGAATTTTATCAAAAGCTCCTGAAGGGACGAAAACCAAAACTTATATAATGTACTACTAGTAGAAAATATTATTCATGGTTGTACTCTGGTCAACCTATCTGGTCAGCTTATCGTTCAGAACCCCCATTTAAGTCTTCACCTCACAATTTAAGAAGGATATGCCTCTATAATTTGTTGCAGAGTTAATAAAGCCCTTGTCTGAAATATGATGCTGCTTGAGAAGGCGGAGTGCATGCTTTTCCTGTGATACATCCAATTAAAAATCTTTGCCAGTTCTTTAAGGAGTTCTGTTGGTGCATTTATATAACACGCGTAGGTAAGCCTGTCTTGGCCTGCCGCTTTATTTAAATTAACACTCGATAGCAATTTCTGGATCTCCTCAATTGTTACAGAAGTGGTAAACTGTATTCAGACAGAAAGGAAAATGCATTCCACAGTTCGGATTATCCACAAAAGTTGCCTTAAATAGTTTAAACAAGCATTTTATGCAACCTTAAGCTCAAATTAACAAAGATGCCAAATTAAAGAAACATTTTCAATATCCAATGGCATTAAAGAGGTCTCATGAAATTCTATATGTCTCCACTCTAATGAAGCTTACTGTTAAAGTAAGCAAAACCTCTATTCTTCAGGTACAAAATATTCCTTTTGATGTCACGAACCTCATATCAAATGGCTGATACCTTACGGCGGGACATGAATAGAAAGCAGGCAAAAACAGCCAAGCCAACATAAAAACGGATATAAGAGGGCGAAAGCCGCCCCACATTGACCAACTGCGCAGCTAACTAAACACATGGCAGCACCTGTCTAACCAGAATCCCCACCCCACCACCTCCTCCCCCTTGTCACCCTCTCTCTCTCTCCCTCTCTGGTGACCACATTTCATACAGTTTCCAAAGCTAAACCGCATTTAGCGCGCGTTTAGTGGTCGCCATTTTGTTTGCTATCGTTCCATGTTGTTGCCCAGATTTATGCAATGAAAATATGCCACTGTCTAAAGTTTCAAGTGCCATTCAGACCCGAGATCCCACACACTCACATGCTAGGCAAACACTGAGCGAAAGGGACGGAGGCAGAGCAGCACTCTGCCTCCACCTCGTGTGTGTGTGTGTGTTCCGTTTGGGTTTTGGTAATTAAAAAAAATTGTCTTGCTTATATGCAAATCAATTAGTCCTGTGGCAGGGAAAGCAATATATGACAAGGGCTTTCTCCAAACGAGACTAATTTGCATCCTTGGCAGCCATCCAATAGACAATATTGAGACAAGGGACAACTTAAAGAGCCACTCCCGAAATTGAAATTGAAAATTATTGCTGCACAGCATTTCCCACACTTTCCTTGTCAAATTCGACAGCTCCTTGGCCTGCAGCAACAGTTTGCATTGCATTGCATTGCACACTGCGGCCATGTCCTGCGGCTGGGATCCCTTTTGCCTTTGCATATTGTGTACTTAACTTGTTTGCGAACGACAAAAGTTTCCCGGCAACTCTTTGAACCCAGGGGCAGAAACTTGAGACTCAGGCTCTCGCATCCTTGCTCACATTTCAACAGCAAGAAAACAACTAAAAGTCAAATAAACAATTCAACTTTGGCGCTGTTAACGGAGCACGGAGCAACGGCAGCAGCAACATCATCATCGCTCATAATATACACCCCGTAGACGAGGACGGCCTCCATAGTTTCTTATTTCCCTCGCTTTGCATGTTTTATTTATTATTTTTGTCGTCGCAAAGGTTACAGCTCTTGACTTTAATTGTTAACAAGTGACTGCTGCGAGCTTTAATTATTGAACGCTTCTTGAGGAGCAGCAGCCCCAGCAGCTACCTGTGAAAGATGATACACTAATATATCACGTTTTGTGCCAAGTTTTTTTTTGACAAGTGGCAGGGAAGGCGTAAGCGTTAACTAAAAGTCGCGTTGCCATCGCATTTCTCTTGCTTAGAGCAACAACGGATATGATGATGATGTATGCAGGCTTTTTGGCTAGGAGAACATTAAGGTGGGACGTATTACTGGATGATTAGTTAAGAGCAAGGTCAAGTAGAAAGCAGAATCTAATGAAATGCACTCAGAAAAAAGGCAACAAGCTATCTATACCAGTGCTTAAGTTGCTTCAGTCGAAGTAACAAGTTGCGACATTTTCTTTTCACTGTTTCGACTGACGATTTCTGAAAAAAGCGGGGCAGCAGCAGCAGCAGTCGTCGCTTAGTGATTTTTCTCAATTGCCATGCCGCTGCTTTCGTTCAGAAGCACAAGTCGGCGGCAGCAGCAAGTTCGTTTTGGAAGTGTGCAAAAGCTCCGTCGCAACAAGTTGATCGCCACTGTTTATACACCCTGTTCCCATTGAAAATGGGGAAAAAGGAGAGATCATGGAGTGTGCAAAAAGTATGTAACAGGTAGAAGGAAGCATTTGATCAGCTTCAACAGCCGAGTCGATTTAGCCTTCGTCATGGTCTATACGCCCGTCTGAACGCATCGATCTCCGGGGACTATAGAGATAGAGTCACAAATTTTACCATGTATTGCATGTAGGTAGGTGTATACCAGATTCAAAAAGTTTGACCGAACATCCCGGCCTCCCTTGAAAGGACCCTCTTTCAAGAAACAGGTTATACAGCAAGCTTATGTACTGGACGACAGCATTCTCCAGTTGACGTGCGAATGTTAGCTACCTGGACAGATCGTCTCTGCCATACACAACGGGACACACGCCCCAGTTTCCAATGTATAGGCTGGAGATTGTCTTCTTGGATGATTACCATTGCTCCAACAGCGAGATTCGGAAACTTTGAAGTCCACTTTGTCCCCACCAGCTCGGACCTCGTTGATATATTCGAAAGCAGACCACCGACGATAAGTGTCTTGACGTGTGATCTATTCGTAGATCCCAGGTTGGAGATGACTTTACGGTGTTCATCACCAGTTAGGGTGCCTTGAGTAGCAGGCATTTAAGTCGTTGGGATCTGTTGACAGCGGCGACAGTGGGCGTGAGTTTAATTGCAGCCTCTATCTCAACGTTGAGCAGTGTTTAGCTCGGCAAAGAAATTATCGAGTGTTCATCAGTGTGCGCCAGTGTTGCCAGAACATGAAGACCAAGAGATACTAGATTTTCAAAAAAATTGCTAAAAATAGCTAAAAATAAATAAAAATTGCTAAAAAAATAAGCTAAAAATAAGAACCTAAAAAACTGTTGTTTTCAGGACTGAAGTCCAACGAATCATATAGTAAAAATTCAAGCAATAAGTTTCAGATACAAAAATACTTTAAACAGGGTCTGCAAACCACGCCAAAATAAAGAGTTGAAGCTGATAAATTTGCTCAAGAATTGCTACAGAAATGACTTAAAATTTTAAAAAGTTTTTTTGGGCCAAAATCTAACTGTAACTTAAAAAATACGGTAATTGTCTAGTATAGTAAAGCACATACATAATTTCAATTTTAGCATCAGCAGACTTCAATATTAAATTTAACAGAAACCATGAATGACCGCTGCAAATTTTTTGCATATTAGATTCTCCATAATTTGGGTGTATCGAAAAAAGGGTATTTTAGATTTTTTTAAGCACAGGTTTCTGTACTTGATTATTACCAAAATTACTTTTAAAGGTGCTAAGACTAACAAATTCTTCAAAGGATGAAGGTCCGCAGAAATTCACAATCTCCCTTATTTTTGTAGGGGTCAGGCCAAACCAGTCTAAGTGCAACAAAAGCTGAAAGGCCAAAAAATGCTGATCTCAGTACTGAGAATTATGTACCGGAATTTAGTTACTTTGTCCATATCAATATTTTGGGTTTTATCATTGTAATGAAACAATATTTGCGACATTTCAAAGTAGTCCAATTTCCTTGAAAAAAATATAAGGTTGAAGGCAACCTGAATGTTTTCATTGGACAATCACTACTGTAGATAGAACCTCAGGGGGCCAGTTTTGAATACTGAAATTAGCGCTTTGATTTAATCTAGTACAGGCAATGCTTTTAGCCATAAAGTGATGCTTTTTCAATCTCCTTGAATCTCTACAGAAATCACTCATGAACTAAAGCAATGTCTAATGATTATGCCATAAATTATATAATTATCACTCTAAAATTCACTTCTGAGAGTTTTACTCAGGGGAAGTTCAATCTTAAAGTTTTCAAAATGATTTATGGCATTCTTTCGCATTTCGTCTTCAAATTTAAAAAATTGCTAGAAATAGCTAAACATTATTTTAAAGTTGCTAGATTTATAGCTAATAGCATTTCAAAAAATTTACATAAGCATTTCCACTTTTTCAAAAATGTGGGCATTCACAGGGCACAGAAATCCACCAACGTTTCTAAATGGTTTGTCGGTTTGTGCTTGAGACGTTCGGTGGCGCTGACTTGACGGGTCCCACATGACTTGACGCAATGCACACAGGATCTCCCACAATGCTCCGCGATAAGACTCTAGCGTTAACGACCCAGAACTGGAGCGAATCAATCCGACCAATGCCTTTGGTCCGGCGTGATAGTTGCGAACGTGAATAGCGATGCGTAAATTCCGAAAAGAGTTTAAGGTTGCTGGGTAGAAGCAGTGGATGCTTTTGACGTTGCTGCATGTAGAAATGAGAAATGTAATCCGGGCATGTAGAAAATCTTCATAAACGTAATGGATGGGAAAAAGTGTAGAAGAACTACCTTTTACGTATCTCTGTGTAAATATTAAAAGTTCCTAAATGAACATAGTAAGGAGTCATTCTTCTTTTCGCTCGGGCTTCCCCCGCTCACCAAAGAACATTTCTCCCCCCGAATTCTGTACCGTTAATATCCTCCGCTGATGTCCTTCTGCCTTTCTATTGACCGTTAGACTTGCCCATTTTGCCCTCCTTCTTTTACAACCTTCTGGAGTCGCTGATTCGCTGCTTAGCAAGTGGTGATATTAAGCTTCTCCTTAACCTGCGTATTCTCCATTCCCGCTGCTTAGCAACACAAATTTCCATTGAAGTCTTAAGCTGACTACAGCACCGCTCTACTTTGCCCTGAATTCAACACACTTTTGAGGCATTTTACTGCCTCTCCCAATCTCCTTTGTTGTATTTACCCAAGCAACACTGAATTATTTACTTAACTTATAACCTCAAGTTTTATCAGAGTTTTCCATAAATAAGTAAACGAAAATATTTCAAGTGCAGCAGCTGCAGGCGGAATGTCACCGCACTCGCAGTATCATTTGTCTTCATCATCGCATGTCTGGGCCTACACTGCGTATGCATAACTTTGCAATTTTTCATGTGCCTCACGTGTGACACAATTATCACACAAGACACAGAGTCGCCTTGATGCGGCACTTGTCGGTCTGTCAACAAGACGCCAGTCAAAGTGGGAGAACAAACAGACCAACAAACCAACAAAAAGTTACCTTCAATTAACTTTGATGTGTTGAATTTGTAGCCGCAGGCTTGAAAATAATTAATAGTCCTTGCATTGTGCTTGAAAAGAGAGCGAGTTAAATTTTGCCCCAAAAAAAAAAAGCCAACACACACACACAGCCAATGCAAATGCAACATGAATGGCAGGAAGCAGGAAAATCAAGAGAAAGAACTGGGGGGCGGGGGGCTGGTGGGAAGACCACCGATATCAATGCAAATTGAAGTGGCCAACTCGGAGCTCGACAAGTCGGAAAAGTCACATTTGAAATTCAATGAATTTTTACCCAGGCACGGAGGATGAATGGCAACGGTGACGGAGACATGGTCCTGTCAATTGGACGACGCCACTTGAGGTGCTGCAACACTTTGCATTATGAATGACTTTGGTCAGCAGCCAATTGCCGCAGTTTTAGCTCCGCTTTAAATTGGGCCATAAATTGCCAGCGAGGGGGCTAATTATCAAGAGTGCCCAGCCAAAAGCCAAAGCCAAAGGATGCATGCATAATTCCGGCACAGAGAAACTTTTATTTATTGCGGCGACTTTAAAGAGCGACGCAATTCTCCGCAAAGCAATAAACAAATTGTCTTCTGATGTCGCCCTCCAGGAATTGACATCAAGAGTTCAACCATGCAACAATGCAATAACAATTAGCCCAGCTGCCAAATGCAATTTGTCGTTAGTTTAAAGCCAGCCAAATTCCTTAAGGATCTCCAAAGGACAACAGCTGCAAATTAATTTGATTTCAAAGTGAAAGAGGAAACTTCTCCTGATATGTCACCAGAGTCCCCAAAGTCTTTGCAGAGACAACGACAATTAATAAATCAAATCGGAGAGAGGAGGGAGAACTGGTGGATGTATCACAGGAAATTCAATTAGGAAATCAAAGTAAAGCGGTTTCGCGATTCCAAATCAGCCAAGACACGCGCAACCGCAAAACCGAAAAAAGCATAAATCATGCGGCTATTTTAAGACCATGGCAGAGTGGAGCAGAAAAAGCAGTTAGGTTTAAGTTCGAGTCAGGTAAATGAACTAAAAGTGCCAAGCGGCGGCGGCGCGTGCAGAGACAACAGCAACAACAACAACAACAACAGCGAGAGAAATGAGATTGCCACACTTTCAGTTGAAAAAAAGCAGACAAGCCACACTGCTCGCGTGAGAGAGGGAAATAGAGAGGGTACACCTGAGGGCAATTTGAATGAACCAGCTCTTTGGCTTTGGCTTTGGCTACGCCTGCGCATTCATTCATACATGCCACAAAAACAAATCCAAACAGCTGACTCTTATGCAATCGGGCCAACTGCAAACGGTAAAAAGCTCTAACCATTGGCCAGCTGATAGCCGACGCGACGGCGACGTCAAGCGTGGCCGAAAATAAAAGAGAAGTCCGAAAATTGGCTTCAAGTGTTAAATGGTACGCCTCAGTTGGCTCAGGCACTGCTGAGAACTTGCGGTAGTTTTCATAGATAAAGTAAGAAACACATGCACTGAGAGAAACTGGGAAGAACAAATGCATTCAATACAATAAATATATTAAAAATTATTTTTCCACAAATATCCCATTTTAAATTAAAAATATTATAATCATAAAATATTCAGATAAAAAACCCACATAAAAAAAAACAACCAATAAAAAAACCAATATCCAAATAAAAAAAACCCAAAAAAATATAATATTATAAAAATTTTTTCGAATAACAAAATAAAAAAAAAATATCAAAATAGGAAGGGGAGCAGTTACTAGTTACATCTATATATTAATACGGATAAGAAATTTTCATACTAAAGTACAGCCCCCCTTTTAGCGTAGTAAAAATAGATTCAAAATCGCTTAAAATTCAATTTATAACCAAATGTTCTTTTGAGTGTTAAGATGTGTCCATTGGAGCCAAAATGAGAAAGGTAAGCTAAGCTAGCTTTGGCTGTGGGAAGTTTTAATACCCTTGCAAATGCTCGTTTTCGGTTTATCGATTTTGGCCAAGCCACTTGCAAAAATTCAATTTAAAAGCATATATCTATATTGATGTCCAAATAAAAAAAACTGTAACATTGAACAAAAATGAAAAAAAAGTTGTTTTTTTTTTACTTCGACCCATTTCCAGACCGAGCTATAGTTACCCGATTTTGACAAAAATTTGAAAATCAGTTTTTCGACCGATCGTTCCTATGGGAGCTATAAGATATAGTCATCCGATCCGGTCGATTCTGACATATAAGCAGCGTGCAAGAGCACTCCTGACCCTATTAACAGAAGAAGTTAGATGAGACTTAAATTTAAGTAAATGATCAGGAATAACCCCAAGATCATGTAGTATGTGACTAATTTTGCTAGCCTTCTCTAAAAATATCATAGCCTCACACTTCGAGCTGCTAAAGTTTAGGAGATTATCATGACATCATGAATAAAATGCTTCCAAGTCTGCTTGCAAATTATAAGGAAAAACCAAATAATTAGGGGTATTTCTGCAAGTGATTTTGATTATAATTCTGATTAGTATTTCGGTGGGACCAGATGACTTGTAGAAAATTCCGAGAAAACTGTCAGACAAAACCAAAATCAGAATCGAAATCTAAATCAACCAAAATGCCTGACTGCGTTCATGAAATTAAATATTCTTGTCCCCAAACAACCTGAGCAAGGAGGATAATGTGTACCGCTTTGCTCTCAAAAAGAAGCGCCGGCTGTCTTCCAAGTAGGCGACCGCCGACTTTGCCAAGCTGTTGGGTCAGCGCAAGAAGGAGTCCTCAGTGACAAGAAGTGAAAAAGATTCCGCCGGGAATCAAACGGCATTTGACTCTCGTATAAGCTAGAATTAAGAAAAAATGTTCCATCCAAAACAGAGGAAAACCGCAGATTGTAACCAGTTTTTGGTTAAAAAAATAGTGGAAAGTTAACTTCGGCTCCGCCGAAGTTTTGTATACCCTTGCAGATTCTATTGAAAACAAAAAAGTTTTTCAAACTAAGACTACTTTTTGGACCTTACTTTTCGATGGGATCTAAATAGATGTCTGATTTCGAAAAAAACTTGGTAAAATCATGGAAAAGCATAATCACTGTTAATTACGATATTTGGAGGCGATCCCATTTAAAACAAAAAGTTTTTCTCACTAGAACTTCTTTTCGACCGATCATTCATACTGCATATTAGTCCGATTTTGATAAAAACATTGTAGAAATGTGTTTAATTATATAAAATAAGAATATGCCAATAAAAAGGACTTTTCTTTAAAAACAAAAAAGTTTTCCTCACTCGAACTAGTTTTTCGACCGAACGTTCCTATGGCAGCTATATGCTATAGTCATCCGATTTCGACCAAACTTAGTTAAATCATGGGAAAGGATAGTAAACTAAGAAATACGTATTTTGGAGGCGTTTCCATTAAAAACAAAAAAGTTTTTCTCACTAAGACTAGTTCGTTCCTATGGCAGCTATATGCTATAGTCATCCGATCCAGCCGGTTCCGACAAATGTGCAGCCTATATGTACCAAAAGTTTGGTGAGGATAGCTTTATAACTGACGGAGGAGATAGCATAGAAACAGACAGACGGACGGACGGACAGACGGACAAGGCTAAATCAACTCATATCATAGGGCTTCCAATTAAATTCGACTTATTCAACTGATAAGGGTATAGTTGATTCCCACAAGTACATAAGAGACGAGTAGGTTGACATAAAAAACAGATCGGCTATTGCTTGATCTGCGTTTGTTTTCGCATTATCATACAGCAAAGAAGAGGGCAAAGTAGAAGACATGCGCTTAGAGTTAAAAAAACGAATAAAATTTACGAATTGAAGCCTGCAATGGGTAATTTAATCAATTTAACATTGTTAGTTAAGCACAATAAAGCTACATAGCGGGAGAAGTCTGATGGTTTTGCAGCTTACCGGCTTGTCTAACGTCAGACAGCGCTTATCGATTACAAGGTGGCCTACTTGTAAGATATCGATAGTTCGCATACGCATGAGTCTTTGACTTACTGATCAATAGAATTTTTATTTTAACAGTTTAATTCTGTGCGGTCATCGTTCGTCGTTACGACGACGCTTGATAACTTTTTGCTCATTTTTCTCCCATATTTGTTTGCTTTTGTTATAGCAATTTCGATGGACGAGAGAGCTTAAGCAAGGTTCAATTCAATTACAGTTCGAAACGTGGTGCAGTAGGCGGTCATTCCATTTGACAGTTTGACATTTTCCAATTGCTTTACAAATTCAATTGCATTCTTTTTGTCCGTTTGCTTTCTTTAAAGGTAAATTATTGATTAGTGGAAACTTTATGTGCAATTTATACAAAGTGATGATTTTTTACAGTTCGATATTTGTTATGAAAAGGGCGTGCCTTCATGGGTCGGCGTTCTCAGAATGCCACGAGAAACCAAAATGTCGCAGCACGTCGAACGGGAAAGCAACGTGCTAAAGAAGTAGAATCGGTGAATAACCAAGGTGAAAGCAGTTGAAAGTTTTAAGACTTTTCGTATTTCCTAAACCTTCACGTAGCAATTAGAAATAAAACCGCCTAAGGAAGTATCCAGTTTGGTCCAGTCGTTTTCAAGATTTAAGCTTACTAACAAACTACATTCCATTTTCATATTTTGAAAAGACTGCAAAAAAGTGACAGAATATTTTTTTCAACAATATAAATTAAAATAATAAAAAACTAACATTTTTAGTGGATTTGCTTGTATGGGATTTTTGAAAAATGAATTTGAAAAATCACCCCGTCGATTCGACGAACGATGATCTTTTATATTTAAGCTATAAATTCTTCCCAGTGCACCTAGTACCTTGCAACGTTCACTTCCTCTTCTGCTACATTTTGTGGTTTGTCTAGTTTAGCCGGCTATATTTTGCTGCGCCGCATTGGCTGCACAACTTGGCCAGCGTCGTTGCCGCCGCCGCCGCCGTCATCATTGTCGGAATGTGGAGAAAGTAGGCCGCGATCGTTGAGCGTCTAGTCTTGGCTGGCTCCAACTCTTTCTGTGGCATTCTCATACTTCGAGTCTGAGCCAGAGCCAGAGTCAGAGCTTGTCGCGTGCATGCAGCATTCCATGTGCTGTGGCTCTCCTAGCTGAACCAAGTAACAGTTAGCTCCCGTTGCAGTTCCGTTTGCAAACAAACGGATTTCAGAGCCACTAATTGGTCTCAATATGTCTGAGGAGCTGAAAAGCCAAAGCCAAAGCCGGTGCCGATCATCGCAAGGTTGTTGCACGTTTGAGTTATTAGCGCAACATTGTTGCAGTCATCAAGCTAATGCTTTTGCCATTAGTCTGGGCCCAAACATAGACACATGGCCTCCTAGGAGGGGGAGGGGAGGGAGTGGGACGGTAGCCTTTCATTTGTATGTGTTTGCTGATATTCAAAGCCTCTGGTTCAGGTAGCTCAGCATGTGGGCTGCATTTCTTCTTGTTGGTTTTTGGACGACTACCGAGTGTCAGACAGTCGCCCACCGATGCTTGAGTTTGGAATTGCTATTGGGGTTGGGATGAGTGAGGGCAGGTGCAACATATTCAAATGAATATCTCTGGGATCGGATCTGTTGAATCTAAGGCGTGCAAGGTGAAGACACCCAAAAATTGCGCAAAATGAGTAGATTAGACTACCAAATTATGCTGCACGCTTGTAAGTACTCAAAGCTAAGAACAATTGTGGATTATATAGCAGGGTAATAAACGTAATAAGACGGTATAACTGGGAAATGTCTTGATTACAAAATGAGGAACATGGGAGTGTCGAACTTGCTGTACAAGACTAGGGCCGGCCAGCCCACAGCTAAGTCATTGGCAATTTTCAAAACTCAGTAAAATGGCAAATTACTATATTTAATCTTTTATTCTTCTTTAATCGGTTAAGTCAACACCGCACGTTTGTCCAATTCAATATGCAAAGCAGCAGGAATATTGACCGTTTGGTGGCTTACTCCAATAGACAACTTTTGAGCGTCCCTTGCACCATCATATCAATTCAGCATAAATTTTTCCTTTCCACCATATTCTACTATTGTTTTTGTGCTGGATGACAGCTCACCCCCAGGATCGGTGCTTATGCTGATATGCCAGGCGTTTGCCGTACTGTCTAAGTCCTGTATTTTTTGAGCAGATCTTCATAATAATTTGTAAATAGTTTTGATTCTACACAGAGAAGAACGCAAATCCCAGCCCCAGCCGACGCAACGAATTTGAGCGTAAGGAGCTTTTTATCGGAGCCGTCGTTGAGGGCAGTTCAAAGCTGGCGTCTTTGATATCGCACAAATAATTTTGGCTCTATTCTGAAACGTTCTAAATGTACCAAAATCGTGACCATTTGGTGACGATAGTCTGCTAAGCCAGCTTTTTCTAAATTCATGAACACTTGTTCGCATTATGCCATATACATTTTGTTCTAACTCATGATCGATTTGGGCTTGTTTCAAGAACATTTTGTGCTTGGTTAAGCTTAGTATACACCTCAACAAAGGAGCTCCCAAAACAAAAAAGTTCATTCATAAACAAGTAAGGGAGCTGTAGTCGAGTAAGTAAAGCAAAATGGCTTGTCTAGTTGACACAGCCCCAAGGCTTGTCACGTTGACACAGCCCCAAAGGGCCAAAGCCGAGCTTCTCTATATATAATACTAGCATATATCCCGGCGCGCTTTGCTACGACGCGTTAATTATACCAGGGGCCGGCAGCTTGTTATCTGGCAGTAAACTGTTAAAGCTCCGCTGCGTTAAGTGTTCGCGTCGCAGTCGTTGCTACTGGAAAGAGAGAAATTTTTGCGCTGCTCTCTACACCAAAAAAATGTGAATGTATTTCTTGCCTGCCTCTGGTCTATACTGAAATCACATAAAACCGATATAGTTTTTCTTTTCCGACCGGCTTTGGGTAACATTACCGTTATCGCTATTGCTATCGCTTTCGTTATCGCTATCGTAATCCTTATCGTTGCCATTACCGTCAAGTTATAAGCCAATAGGATGAAAATCGGTTTTTGACAGTTTAGTTTTCCATGAGTTTTCGGACCCTACGGTCAAATTTTCCAACATCAGAAAATTACATTTCACTTACTATCCTTACAAAACGAATTTTAAGTCAATCAGATGAAAAAATAGATTGTTGCTTATCGAATTTCCGGAGAATTTTCCTTGTGGGCGGATTTTCCGGCGGATTCGAACACTTCGCTTACCAACCAAGTTTCAAGTCAATCGGATGACTCCATTTCTCCTTTAAAAGTTTCCTTTTCAGGTGGAATTCCAGCCAGTATTGCCTTTTCACCCGCCTGAGAAACTCTGCCATTCATGTTCATCCACTGTTTAGGCTGTGCACGACGAATCACTAAGTCAGTCAGTCAATTAGTTCAACTGAGTTTATATCTAAATAACTAGCCATTTTGTCCAATCTTTTTCTAATATTGATAGTGACTAAATTTTATATTAAGCCTAAGTTACTCTTATAAAATTGTTTTTACTTGGGGAGGGGAAGAATTTTTAATCAAACTAACTCGATGTGCTGGTAGCTACCTATTAAAAATTTGAACCCTTGCCCAATTCTATAGTATTTATCTCCTGTTACCTATTTTTTGCACAGTCTCCTTTTACTTTAGCCTTGGACAGGGGGTATAAACTCTTTCAGCTTTTGGCCCTGTAAAGCACTTGCTTCTTTTTTGTTATAATTACACACTTCCACAAAGAGGTCGAGCAAGGACCGCCAAAATGTCTACTGACATTTCTGATATCAAAAATAATACCCAGGCGTGGACCATCTTACCAAGAAGATCTCTGATTTACAACAACCAAACAAGGAGGCAAATTAACTCTGGCATTTTACCTTAGAAGAAGGGTATTATAAAGTGGTGCGGATGTTTGTAACTTGCATTTAAAAACTCTCGACCACACTAAGTATATCTATTCTTGATGGTGGATGACTGGATGAATTAACAAATAAATCCTGTGCCGTCGTCAATCTCCGCCTCTGTTTTTTTATACTATCTATTCAGATAATTTTAAAGCTATCACTGCAAACTTTGCAGAAGTCTTTTTGAACTTTCTCTCTAAGGCTGCACGTTATACCAATTGAGCTGGATCGGTCTTCTGCGCGCCTGCCATTTCTATCATGTTCGTCGGTCGAAAGAAAACAATATCGATGAGAAAAACTTTTGGTTTTAAATGAAAACGTCTATTCCGTTAACACAATATCATATTTTTAATTTTAAAGTTTGGTGAAATCGGATAGCCTGGCGTATAAATCCGCGGGATCAGTTAAGAAAAATCCAGTTCAGTGAAAACTTTTTTTGTTTTTTTTAAATGAAACTCAAGTGGCTGTTTACAGTTTCTATCTTTCCCGGTTTTGCTAAGTTTGATATTAGATGACTATAATATCTATTTTGTAGGAGATGATTAGTTAAAAAACTAGTTAGTGAGAAAACTTTTATTGTAGTGACGTTCTTCTATCATTGGCATGCCTTGTTTATTACTTTTGTTTCTGTTTGCAGAATGGATGACTATCTTTGTGCTTTGTGCCATAGGTGATCTGTGAAAAATATAATAAGTTCTGTGAAAAATTTTTAGTTTTACTAAGCAGTCATCCCATTTACTGTTAGTGTATATATTTAAAATTTCATATAGTTTGGTCAAATCAGACATCTCTCTGGTATAGATCCCTTAGAAAATAAGGAGGTCAAAAAAGTGATCTTGGACAGGCTTTTGCCCAGTTTCTAGGAAGCTACAGGGTATACTCTCAAACTTCTGGTAGGCCAGAAGGATTAACTACCTATTTGTTTAAAAAGAAAAAACTCTTATTGATAATGTTTTACCACTATATTTTATAATACTAGTGTTTCCATATTAATATTCAATTGTTTATTTATTGTGTTTTTATATATCTGTGGTCTTTATCTTTATGGTTAGTACTTCCATTTTATGGAAAAAATAAAAGTTTAACTCCTTTGTGTTAAATATTATATTTTGCAATAATAGTGCAGAAAAGTATATTATCAGTGAAATAGTGATCGAACTTGCCTTACTCTAACTCCAACTATGCCTCCTTTAGTTTTTTTGTAAATTCAAAATAAACAAACCATAGCTCTGCTATTATGCTAAAAGACGCATTTCTCTCCCCTTGACTGCTTTACTGCTCTTGTGAATGGCTTGAACTCAATGGACCAGACCGCTACCTTGCTCTATTTACCCCCATATCAAATGGCAAGATGACAAAAATTATGCAGTTTTCCAACTGTGTGGGTTATAGATATCATCTTCTGTATTATTACGTGATGATCAAACCATTAATACAATAGGTGGGCTGCATATGATTTTCTCTAGAAAGAAAGAGAAGATATAACCAAATACATAAGTAGATATCGCACATTTATGGAATTTCCAGCTAACCGGAGTTCATTTACCTTTTGAAAGTCGCCACCAAATAATAAGAGATAGAGTAAGCAATGAAAGAGAGGGCCAAAGAGTTTGCAACACTATTTATGGCCATGATCTGGACTCAGTTCTCTCTCTTCTCTAGCTCCGTCTGTCGACCACAAACGAACTTGACACGGCGCGGTTTTCTCAGGTAGATAGACCTGTGGAAGGGGGGCAGTGGATTCTTTCTCTCGCTCTCGTAACTGTTAAGCAAGTATTTAAACTCTGAACGGTTTGCCGTTTGATTTATTAAGCAGTTGCACTTGAATATGTTGGCTTCTCTCTCTCTCTCTCTCTTTCTGGAGACTGCTCGCCGTTTCTTTCTCTTCGTCTGCAACTTGTTTAACTGCACTTGTCTGCATTGAAATTACAGTTAAGCGTAGTCGATAAGCGCCAGGGATTATAATTTTTTCTAAAAATAGTTGCTCAATGGACCATATTGGGTTAAGTCTGAACTGTAAACGCGCAGACTGGGCGTATGTGTGACACAATTTTATGGAACTTAATACATTTTCAAGACGTAGATCTGAAAATAACAACTGTCTTGTATAGAGGTTTTTAACCATTTAGATTGATCTGGATTTGATTTGAACTGTCCACTTTAAAAGGCCGTACACATTGGAAATAGTGGGTGCTGCTACGTTCAGAGCTGATTTTCGTTCCTGAATACCATGGCTAGTTGTTCCATAAGTCAGTGGACTCAGCAATTAGCGGCGGGCAGAGTTTTAATACGATCTGGGTACACTCAGAGAAAAAGTTTAGAATTTCGTACTTGGATGAAGAATGTTTGAATGTCTGAAGTTCGATAAGAATGAAAATTTGTAATCCTAGAGCAAAAAAATTTTCAAGTATGAATTTTGATCCCGTTGTTCTTGATCCAAGAGCTTCAATACTTGAACCAAGTTCAACATTCTCATTTAAAGTAGAAAAATTCTTAAATCAAGTGCTCATCGTACTCAAATCAAAAATTGGATCATTCTTGATAAAGAGCTTAGTGCATTGTCAAAAACCAAGAATGTTCTTTCTTGTATCAAGAGCTCATCAGGTTCAACCTCAAGCTACTTAGATTCAAAAGTAAGCGCACCCATATTCCAATCCAACAACAATTTAAAATCAGCTGTTTTTCCTTTTTTGCTTAATTTTATTTTATTGAAAATAAATTGTCAAATTATGTAACATATTTTTAGCCAACTCGAGGCACACACAACACCACAAAACTGCAGCAGTCTTTGCCTATCAACTGACAGCCCAAAAGCCAAAACTGCTTGGGAATTCCAAAGAAACAAAAGTGCAAAAATCGTTGGCACTCTCCGCTTGGTACTTTCCCCACACATAAAACTAAACTTTGAGAGCGGACTCAATGCTATTTTCTCTAATGTGCTTGCTCTCCTCTCTCAGTTTCCTAACCTCACTCCCCTCGCCCAAAAACACCAAACTGAGAACGAATTTAGCTCTCTATTTTAAAAGAGAAGTTTAAAAAATTTCAAGAACGAATAGATTTTTTCAAGAGTTTTCGTAATCAAATTATTCGTTCTACTTTGTTCAAAGTGTGGAATTTGTACCGCTTTGTACGTAAATTTTAAGTATTATTTGATCCTTGGAACATTTATATTAAGTAATCCAGATCCAGGCCCACTGTCCAGATCCACCGACCAGATCCACCGCCAGAACCACCGTCCAGATCCAGGTCCGCAGAGACATCGCTTGTTGTACAACACGCCACCCGCCTTGGTTATTTTATTAAAGAAATAAAAAAATTTGCGGACTAACGTGTAGAGCCCAAAACCTTTGGCGCGCCAACGACGGCGGCCGTCGCGACGCGTCGCAGACTTAAAGCCATGCGTCTGAAGACGCACGTCTAAATGTCTACATATACTTTTCGGTGGGGTGGTCGAGGTGAGCTGAATTGTGCTCTCTTTCAAGAACTTTCGGAACATTTGTGCTCAAATATTTGAAAAAAAACTGTTCATATTATCCCATGAAGAAATCTTATTTTCTGACCACGTTTTTTCCTCTGAGTACGAAATAGAGTTTTACTTCACTGAAAATTTTATTTTAAATATTTCCATGTGTTCAACAAATCGCTTTCGATTCAAAAACGACTTGATTCCCATATGATTTGTGTAGTCTTTAGGTCGAAAGCGGTAGAACACATGAATTACTAAATAAATTTATTGCTTTTTTTGGTATTATAATGGGTAAAATATGGGCTGAACCAAGGTTCGAAGCAAAACCTTCGTCTATAAACCTTGAACCTCATATTTCTGAACCTTAACCATTGATAAATGTTGGTTCGAGTCCGCGAACCGGAATTCCAGAAAAAATGGTTGGGTGTGCAGCCCTGGTGTATATAACCTTGCAGCTCGTTTAGATTATTTACCTACAATTTAATTTTATAGATGGCGCATCTTGGTGACCATTTACATCATAACATATAGATTAAAATATATTTCACTGAATTAGTACAAGAGTTCTGTTCCTGGACTTTCGGCAGCCATGCTTCTTCTAATAGAGAATGATATTGTACTTAAGTAACCGATAGATAAAAGTAACCAGAGCAGCCACAGTACTCCCCTCACAGAGACCATGTCACTATTTAGCGAAGTGTATTTAAGGTTTCCTCTCATATGTTCGGATGGGTTGGTTTCGAGGTGCCTCGGTTGAGGGCTTTGTTGTTCCTTGGTAGAGGTATTCGTAGTGTCTCGGTTGAGGGCTTTGTTCGGTTAAGGGCTATATACATATATAGCACTTATATCTGTGACTACTAGATGTAGACTAAAAAATTTAAAAAAATATTATACGAATTGAAAACGGCAGCTGTGATTGCTGTGATTAAAATTCGTACAATTTTTTTGGACATTATCTAGTTACCATGTCACACACATAAATGCTAAGGCAATGTGGAATTCTTGCCGTTTACATGTCGAAATCGTAAAAGTATGATAATGTGAATTTCAGCGGTATCACTGAGATCACGTAGGGGTCACCACTTCTTCTTCTTCTTTGGCCATCACAACCGTTTTAAGGTCTCGGCCGCTGCCACTAATGCCCGCCACTCGCCTCTGTCCCGAGCGACATTCCACCAGAAGGGGGTGTATAGAAGATACACAAAGGGAAAACCCGAAAACATTGGACTCAATGAGGGGGTCTATAGAGCTTTTCCTATAAACGATTGGATTTTTAACTTAACTAGGAGGAGCTTATAAGTAATGTGTCAAGAATAGAGTAATTATAGGGAAGGAAAACCGTACGCTTTAAGTCTACTAGTCGCTGAGCAGTCGTTTTGAACTCTCTCAATTTTTGTCATCTAATCCTGTTCGAGACACTTCACATGAAAAGGAAAGCAGTTGTAGTTCAAAATAAAACCGTTATTACAAAAATCTCTAGAGATTTCTGGGACACTCCCGTATATGAGCAGAATCGTTATAAAAAAAAGGCTATGAACAATTTTTATCACTTGAAGTACAATGTTCTCACTTCAAGCACAAATTTTTCAGAAAATAAAATAACTTAATTTGAGTTGAAATGTACCTTTTTGTGAACATATTTAACTCAACTGAGTTAAGAATTACATAGAGTTTGGTGCAAGGTTTTAAATGAATCTCCCATTTTGGGAAATCTTATTTAATCGGATCGGGAGTTAATATTATGTAACAAGCGCTAAAGATGTTCAGCTGCTGCATTTCAAGAACATTTGGAACAGTTTTTCTCAAAAATTTATGAGAATAACTTGTTCTTATTTTAAGTTGAAGCCAACTTAATTTCTAAACTGGTTTTTTATACTCTGTACCAGTGGTACACAGAGTATATTAAGTTTGTGCAAAAGTATGTAACTGGCAGAAGGAAGCATTTCCGACCCTATAAAGCAGCGATGTTCCTCCATAGCCCCAGGGGCCGAGCGCAATCGGCCGAAGTCGGGCATATGAGCGTAAGCAGAGTTCTCTTTGCCTTCATGCGCTGCCCAGCCATCGTTGAGGGTAGTTCAAAGCGGGCTGTGTCGCTTTTATATCGCACACCAACACACTCTCTACTTTTTGGCCTCGCTCTTCTTGATCAGCATTAACAGCCGAGTCGATCTAGCCAGATCTCAGAGATGGTAAGAGATAGAGTTTTGACATGTATGGGACTTATGCTTCTCACACTTGCAGGCAGATCAAGTTTATTTTCAATTTTTTCCACGCCCCTTCCCGCCCTCGCAAATTGGAAAAATCGTCATATCTCCCACAGTTTTATGGATAGAAGGTTCATTCCTTCTGGACTTATTTAGTAATTAGGATTATTTATCGATCCGCCAAATGTATGGTAAAGATCGGATAAACGGTTGTCAAGCTATAAGGAAAACAAACAATTATGGGCAGCACCGGTCGCAACGGTGATGAGCAGCACTTGCAGGTACAAAGTATTTTATAGTCGGGCTTGACCGACTTCTTTCTTGTTTCCCGCTGTTAACCATTGAAAACCAGAAAGTGTTTTTCTTACTAAAACTAGCTATTCGACCGATCGTTCCTATGTCAGCTATATGCTGTAGCCATCCGATAAATGAAGAGCTGTACTAAAAAATTTCGAGCAAAGTTTCGTAAAGATAGCTTTGAAACTGACGGAGGGAAAAGCATAGAATCAGACGATCACTCAGGCATACTAAAATCAACTCAGCACATAATGCTGATTTACTACTCGTACGAATTTCTATATTACAAACATCATGTGAAAAGATTATGGGAGCATCTTCCTTTTATGTTAAAAGAGAAGTCAGAATAATCGAATTTCAGCTTAAATTGCGAATAAATAGAGGCAAAAAAAAAGACATCGAAAAGAGCTTTCCAAATTTCTCACTATTCAAAAATCACTTAAACTGTCAAGTGAACCAACTCGAACTGAGGAACCAAAAAAGCAAACCAGTTCTTTAAACAAAAACCCTTCCTCCCTCCGGTTTTTGGTACTTTAGCATATGCCATAAGTCTGGGCTGTGGTAATTCACTTTTGATGCTTTCTTTATCTACAATTTGATAAACTCTGTTACTTTCATAAACAACGACACAGAAAAAAGGACAAGTTTTCGCATAATTTACAGTTTTTAATGACAACATTTACCACAGCATACTTGTGGGGCAGGCACACCCACAACAACAACAACAACAAGAGCAACAACAACAACAATGGTACGCACCCCTTGCAATGCAATCCAGCGTCCATAGCTGCCAGTGGACACATTGTTGTGTTAATTAAATGTCATACGTGAGAAAATTGGCGCCATATTGGATTTTATCTGTGGTGGCAGCGAATGGGGGTAGGGGAATGGGGAGGGGGACAGCCCTTTGCATGTGCAACTGGAGCAGCAGCAGCAGCAGCAGTCCCTGTCCCTGTGCTTATCTGCCTTTGGCTTTTGGCAAATTAATGAGCCACCTTCTGCAGTCCACGGACCAGGACACAACCCTTTGCTGCTACCACGGCTACTCTCGTCGTCTCTCTTCTGTTTTTTTTTTTTTTTGGCCCAACCAACCAACTTATAAGTAAAACATGTAATTTCAATTTTGTGGTTGTTGTTGCTGTTGTTGCAGTAGCACATCACGTATGCAGCGCAGGTTTTGTGGCCCCAACGAACGTCGACAACAAAATTGAAGTTGATAATAATGCAGTGCGATTTCTTTTGCGGCGGCTCCCGCTCATGATGTAAGCAAACAGTGCGGGCTGGCGGGGTAAGGGGGGGGGGGGGCGTTGGCGGCTGCAGTTCATATGTCAAATTTTTGGCACATGTCCAACAAAAAAAAAAACCGAGAAAAAAGTGGGCGGCAGACTCGTAAAAATCAACGAGCAAACCAAAGGCTGGACAGACAGTGGGCCAAGGGGTAAGGCGGTGGATCCTGAGTTCTTAGTGAGTGTTGGAAAACGACGGCACTTAGGCCAGAGCCAAAAAACAAAACTCGTCCACCGTCCCCCTTTTCCGTTTGCTCCTCTCGCTTTTTGGGTGATGCAACGGAAGCGGATGTTCGTATTTGCACTTTTGCATTTTCGCTAAATGCGCAATTTTGTTATGCGCCAGTGGCTAACGGGCCACGCCCACCTGTGCACGCCCACTAGCCGGTATTTCTTGTTGTTTGTTTGGCACATGTGTGTGTGTGTGTGTGTGTTCGTTGGGAAGATGCCCCGCTTTTTTGCCTCAGCATTTTTCTAATTAGTGGAAAAGCTTTGACAGAGTTGTCATAAGTTTTTATCGCCAGCCTTTTGGACTAATGAAGGACAAAGGGCAGGCAAAAGTTGGCTGCTCCTGGCCATAATCAAATTGCATTTGGTTGCAATCAACGCACACACACACACACACACAGAGGGAGGGACAGAGCAGAAATTTAAAATGAAATACAAACGTTCTGGCTGAATGGCTTGGACATGGACTTAAACCGGAAACGGAAACGTAAACATTACTTTCAATATTTGGGGCCCAAAGTGGCTGCCAGTGCTGTGTGTGTGTGTGCAATGAGCGTATGAAAGCCGGGGCAGGTCCTGTCCAAGCATGTCCTGGCATGTCCTGTCAGGCCAGCCACAGAACGCAAACTGCATACCAAATGCGTGTGTGGCAAAAACCCAAGCAGTGCCCAAGCAGAGAAGAGGAACGGGGCGGCCGAGATAGGCCAACGTTTGTTTTTTTTTTTTTGCTTTTTTTCTGCCTGGACATTACAATAAATCTAAAATAAATATACAACTGGACACACACTCAGGCAAAACAAGCACCGAAAATGACTTTTGCCAGTTCTTACTTTTCATTTTATTTCTTTTTGCCTGCTTGTTTTGCGACTCATTTCCTCAAGGCTTCAACCAAAAAGAAAATTAGGTGCAAAATGAGCACACAAAATAAATTTTCAATTGCCGGGCACACGGCCACCCCATAATAATGGACAATGAAGGAGCACGACTAATGGTGGGCCAGGAGAAACAGTGGGTGGGCGAGGAGGAAGGCAAATCAACTGTAGGCACGAAGTTCAGCTTCAAGTTTACGCCTTAGATGCAGAACTGAAATGATAAAGCAGAGCAATTGCGATTGTTCAGATATATATGAAAGAGATGGTAATATTAGTAGACGAAGTTGGTTTATGAAGTGGCAGAGTTTGACGATATAAGGTTTTGCAAAAAGATTTTTCTTTTTATACTGATTTATCATCTGAAAGTCCAGCAAGAATAAATCCATTCCAAATGTACCGAAATCATGACTTTTTGTTGACGATATAGTCTGCTTTGCATGCTATTTCATTCTTTCCGTATTTGTCACGCCCCCTCCCGGCCTCACAATTTGGAAAAAACGTTATATCTCCCACAGTTTTCTTGATAGATGGTTCGTCCGTTCTAGACATAACTAGTAATCAGCATTATTTATCGATCCGCCAAAGGAATGGCGAAGATCGGATGAACGATATTCGAGTTATAAGGAAAATAAACATTTTTGCTGGGCACCACCAGCTGTAACTGCGATGTGATGTGTAGAAACTTTGGGATGTACAGACTATTATAGTCTTGACCTACTTTCATACTTGTTCTTATACCCGGCTCCCAATACAAATGGAAACATGGAAATCTATGGTACCACTGAACCACCGAAATTGAATGCCGAAAGAAACCCGGTTTCGTGCGGCACTTAGACAAGGAGGGACGAATGCAACCTTTAACTGCGCTCTCTGATTGTGTTCGGTTGTGAGAGGAGTGAAACTCATTTGTTTTTGCTTTCGGTCTTGGTGTTTTGCCTACCGTTTTGCAGAGAACGCTTGCTGAAAAGGCCTTTTTCCGTGTTTGATTCTCAGGCTACCGATCCCAATGGATGTTTGTATGTATGCCACAAACTATGTGCACTCTCTCGTTCTCTCTCGCACTAGCGCTCTCTGCTCACACTTGAGTATGCTCAACGCAATCTTTTCAAAATAACATTTTTATGTGCTGGTCTTCGAACAAAACACACTTTGGGTCCTCTTGACTGAAATAAGCCTTTTATTGGGATGCTGTCAGACCGACGTGCAGAGGCTATAGCAGCAAAATCGGTTGAGGGGAAGACCAAGACGGTTTTTTTTTCGGGCTAAGAGTTACTATAAGCTTTAAACTCATCAACACTTAATATAATCAGCTTTTTCCTTCATTTCTAGCTCTTTTTAAGACCGGATTGCGGAAAATAATTAGAAACAGCGGGCAGCGGAAATTTTGCCATTTTATACTACCAGAGGTAAACAAAGTATATTAAGTTTATGCAAAAAATAGAAGATTCGAAACTTTAGGACATATTTTGAAATCAGATTATTTATCGATCCGCCAAAGAAATGGTAAAGTTCTGATGAACGGTTGTCGAGTTATAATGAAAACAAACAATTATGGGCAGCACCGGTCGCAACGGTGATGGACAGAACTTCACAATAACAGAGTACATATGTTATAGTCGGGCTTGACCGGATTTCTTGTTTTAATACCCTTGCAGGGGCTAAATTGTCCGGATGTTTGTACCGCAAATAAGGAAGCATCTCCGACCACATAAAGTATATGTATTCTTGATCAGCATGACGAGCTGAGTTGATTTAGACCTGTCCGTCCGTCCTTCAGTCCGTCCGTCCGTCTGTTTCTATGCTATCTTTTCCGTCAGTTTTAAAGCTATCCTCACCAAACTTTGCACGAAGTCTTTTGGTACAAATACGCTGCACATTTTTCGGAACCGGCCGAATCGGATGACTATAGCATATAGCTGTCAAAGGAACGATCGGTCGAAAAACTAGTTTTAGTGAGAAAAACTTTTTTGTTTTCAATTGTAACGTCTCCATACTTCGTATTTCTTAGTTTACTATGCTTTTCCATGATTCCACCAAATTTGGCCAAATTCGGACATCTATATAGTATAGCTGTCATACAAATGTATTATCTGAAAAGTAGTCTTAGTTAGAAAAACTTTTTTGTTATCAATGAAAATGTCCTCAAAATTGGATGGTATTTGTTTTATATGCTCCCACACGATTCTACATAGTTTGGTAAAATTCGGATGACCATAGCATATAGCTGCCATAGGAACGGTCGGTAGAAAAACTAGATCCTGTGTGAAAAACTTTTTTGTTTTTAATGGAAACTACCCTTACGTTGGCATATATTTATTTTATATACTTTTACACAATTCTACAAAGTTTTGTCATAAACGGATAACTATAGCATATAGCTGCAGTATGAATGATCGGTCGATACAGAAGTTCTAGTGAGAAAAACTTGTTTGTCTTTATTGGAATCGGCTCCGAACTTCGTAATTAACCGTTTGTTATGTTTATCCATGATTGCACTAAGTTTGGTCGAAATCGGACATCTATTTATATAGTATAGCTCCCATGGCCAAAATTTGAAACAAACTTGATCTGCGTGCAGATTTTCCCATACGAGTACTCGAAGCCATCTTTTGTGGATGAAAAATTGACAAATAATCATTATTTACGGTCCCTGATAAAAAGTTTGAAGCAGAGACCTGCAACAAGCCTCTAGTGTTCGATCACATTCGTGCGTTTACTTGGCTTGGTTGGACTCGTCGCCTTGGTTTGAAACACTCGAAATGATCGCAAGCACATTGAGTCAGAACGAGTAAGCTGTTTGCTTTGGACGAGTAATAATATGAACAAGCTTTGCAAAACACGAGTCAAAATAAGCCATTTCCCCACTCTACTCTTTGTTTACTCGTACGCGCAACGGAATTTACTCGTACGCACTCAGCTGACTAACGGCGAGCTTCGACTAGCCTCTTATGCAATTGTTGTGGTCTTTTCAAAACTTCAAACAACAACATGCCACAAGAAAGAAAGAGAAAGCGTCTGCAAAATACAAATGCAAGCAATAGGCCATTATGTTATCTCTTTTGCGCTCACAAATTGTTTTTTTTTTTGTGTGCATGTGACGATTGTTTACAAGCGTTGATCGTAACAGATCGCAGCAGATCTTTGACTTCGGCCACAAGTACTCTCGGTGATTCGCGGCCGAAGCTAGGAGTAATCGCGAGTATTTGTACCGAACGAACTTTTACTCGACGCTCGCATAGAGCTTGATTTTGTAACAAGGGGCTTTGCGTCGACTCGCGGCCGAAGCGCTGAGTCAACTTGAGTATGAGTAAGGGCAATACTCGAGTCAGACAAGCCTTGAGCGCTAAGCGATTGTACTCCTGGCGGCTCGTTGCAGTTCTCTGGTTTGAAGTAAATATTTCATTTTCTTTTATTAAGAAAAATGATTGAAAATAGACCTTTTTTCCCTGACGAAACCCATTTTAAGATGCGTAGGGTTCGCAAACATATTAGGAAGGCTGATCGCAATGGTCATGAAATTTTTTTGTAAAAATACCTTAAGGTGTAACTAATAACATATTAGAACTTCAGTTTTTAGGACACCAATCATACTTTCTGCGATTCGTACGCATTTGTTCGTTATCATTCCGCATACCCTATATTCTTGGAAAGCATAAACAGCCGAATCGATGTAGCCATGACCTTCTGTCTGTAATTTTTGCATTAAGGTAGGTGTATACAATACCCATATCAATTTGATTTCAGATTTCGCAATGGTAACGCCTTCAAATTTGATCGAAATCGATTGACTATAGCATATAGTTGCCATAAGAAAGATCGGTCGAAAAACAATTAATAATAATAGAAAATCGGATGCATATATCTTTTCATTCTGGTTTTAACATTCTGTTCTAAGCAAAATGCATAATTGATTCATCTGTGATCCACAAATGCTCTATTAAATTCATAGTTTAAATTTCTAAGTATTTCCTCCTCAACAATCTACCAAATACCAAAAGTCAAAAGGCCAATTTGAAACACACTTTAACCCGTTGGTGCATTGCTTTAAGCACATTAACACACAACGCTTAATATGCATAATTGTTTATCGAATGGTAACGCCCCCAACCACTGGACGATACCTGGGAGTCCCATATAAACCACAGCCAACTTGTGTGTGTGTGTGTGCGGAGACATCTTTACGGTTGGCCCACAAAATTTATGCGTGCTTCGTTGCAGGGCCAATGCATAAAACAGAATTGGGCTCCCCTCGCCCATAAGGGGGCAGAGCGGAGAAACAGCTACAGGATTTGCAGTGTAAATGCGTTAATCTCCAGTTTTGGCATCAAATAACCTGAAACCTGGTAACAAAACAATTAAAACAATATGCAATTTTGATATGTTTATTTGTTGCAGCTTGTCTGCCCCGGCAGCCGGTGCAGGGGTGGAGGAGTATGGGTTGAGGGTAGAAACAAAACTGCAGTTAGATTACATTAGAGGTTTCCTTTTGGGGCTAAAGGACGACAGCAGGAGCAGCAGCAGTTGGAGCTTGTGTAATTGCATTTAGTTTTGTGCTTTTGTTTTTGAGTTGAGTTTTGAAATGGGAAATGAAATTTAGGGAATCCTTCGAGTGGGATGAACAGGGGATTGAGAGGGATATTTGACATAATGTTTAGCTCAGTTTTGAAGTGCTTTCTTAAGTGATGCGTGTGCGTGTGTGTGTGTACAAGCTGAGGGAATGTGGGAATTTTGGTTGCCAGGTTGTCAAAATTTCTTAAAACAATTGTCGTTATTTGCAAATTCGTTTACAGTGTGGCAGGATACATTTAAAAAGGGATTAATGTGTAGAAATAAGATTCACTTGAAAGTGATTAAGTACAGAGTTCTTGTTAGAACGCACCGTAACTTTATACCTTTATCATTAAAACCATGCTTTAATCCCTTTCATGTCCTTTGTGCTGATAACAATAAACTTTACAGAGAAATTAGCGAAAATTTCTCCTTCTATGGGTACTACAAAAACCAATATTTTCAGTATCGCTCGCGCTACTTTAGCTATATTTCGGCTATATTATAATGAATGGACATAGCCTTTGATCTCAGACACCCTCAGGGAACGATTTCCTTCCGCTCCAGAGTGTGCCATTAAGAAACTGCTGATGGCAGAATTGATCAATAAATACTGTCCGAACTGTTCGGCAAATCAGCACTCTAAGCGATAGTGCCGAAGTGCGGCCACATGCGGAATATGCCACCGAAACCACCACACACCGCCTGACTTCCCAATGTCGAAATCTGGATCGCGCATCCGTCACTGAGTGCATTGCTGCAATATCGTTAAGATCAACAATGACTCCAAGGCTTACGAGATGTCCTCGATGATTCTTCCTTGCACTACAGTGTCACATGTTAACGCTTCTTTCGCTGCTTTTCCCGGCTCACTACGGTTCGGTGGGGACATGCACGGAGTTCAGGTTTGAGGCTCCAATATCGCGTTCCAAGTCGTCCAATCCATCCTGGCTAACATCATTCTGGACTTAATCATCTCAGCTCGTCATGCTGATCAAGAATATATATATACTTTATGTGGTCGGAGATGCTTCCTTCTGTGATTTACAAACAGCCGTACAAATTAATAATACCCTCTGCAAGGGTATAAAAACTTTTTGGTTTTCTATGGAAATGACCTAAGAATCGGCATTTATTAATTTGTTATGCTTTCGCACAATTCTACAAAGTTTTGTCAAAATCGGATGACTATAGCATATAGCTGCCATAGGAACGATCGGTCGGAAAACTAGTTCAAGTGAGAAAAACCTTTTTTGTTTTCATTGAATACGTCCTTATCATTGGCATATACTTACTTTATATACTTTTACCCAGTGGCAGCTTTGGAAAACCCCGTTGATCGATAACATCTCGATAACTATTCGACAGATTTTTTTCATCTCGATTTTCGTGCTCAGCGGGCCAAAGTACTTTAGAAAAAGTGAATTTGGAAGAGAGAGCTGCCGATTATAAACACTGCTATTATGTCGCAACAATTACAAAAAACTGCAGGAAATTCTGACGTTACCGGACTAAAATCATCACCGCGACTGAATTAGCAGCTAATTTTTGGATATGTTTTGAAGAAGTGTTGTATAAACAATTTCTATTTTGTTTGAGAGTGGGATCTGATGGGACTTTTGACTTATTGCTTTTTCTAGCACGACTTTTCAGAATGTAATTAAGAAACAAGGAAGAAAGTCGGTCCAGCCCGACTATATTATACTCTGTACCAGTTGGGGTCGCCGCTCGCATTTGCTCCCGATTATATTATATAAAATCGGTATCCAGGGAACACCACGAGGAGGCCATTGCAATAGCAATGGGGTCGATATATGAATAAAGACCTACGAGTCGACTTGAGTTGCTTAAATACTTATCATTTAAGGTGCTGTTACATACTTTTGCACAAACTTATTATACTCTATGTACCTTTGGTACAGAGTATAATTAGGAGAGAGAGAGAGAGGATTGGCACGCGCCGCAGACAAAAAAACCTTTGCATTTGCCAGAGCTAGAGATGGGCCTCCATCGAAAACTACGCGGGACTCCGGAGTGACCAGAATGACTTAACATCATTGTGATTGCTTGATATTATGTTAGAATTAAAGAACTAGACTATTTTTATATTATTTGCAATTTAAACAATCCTCGTCTTAGTAGTCAGATGGGTATCGGGCGATATATTTGTCCCGCGACCATCTCTAATTTCTCTCTCAATATTGTGTATGTGGGAAAGGGAAGGGGGAAAATGAGAGCGTCCCAGTTAGCTGCAAGAATCCAATTGGATCTAATGAGCTAGCCATAGCTGTTAGGTTTTGTATAGGATTTCGTTGTTGGAATTACTCAGACAATATATTTGCAGGTTTAATTCATTTAAAAGGTGGAATTTTTGGCGGGGCGGGGTCATCACACCCACAACGATCCAATATGAATCGTTAAATAAAAATTTGTCCTAAAATATTGTTGGCTATCACTTTGCTGTGTAGTCGTTGCTCATATAAACATACATCTACATACATATGTATGTGTTTTGCTGCTGCAGGAGCAGCCCAGATATATTGAATTTTCGTTTGCTCATATCTTTACTACCGTTCATCCGATCTTTACCATTTCCTTTGGCAAATCGAACAAAAAATTTTATTAGAAAATATGTCTAAAACCTTCTATCTATAAAACTGTGGGAGATATAACGTTATTCGCAAATTGCGGAGGCGGGAGGGGGCGTGTCGCAAATTGAAAATAAACTTGATCTGCCTGCAAGTATAAGAAGCATAAGTCCCATACATGTCAAACCTCTATCTCTTACCATCTCTGAGATCTGTGCGTTCATACGGACAGACAGACGGACAGACGGACGTGGCTATATCGACTCGGCTGTTGATGCTGATCAAGAATATATATACTTTATGGGGTCGGAGATGCTTCCTTCTGGCTGTTACATACTTTTGCACAAACTAATTATACTCTATTTACCTTTGGTACAGAATATAAAAGCCTCTACTATTATTATTGCCTCACTATTTCATGCATTGTTAATAATAGTTTTGAGCTATACTAATTCAAATTCTAGATAGAATCCATTTTTGAACCAAATCGGTTAACTTTTCGATGTGTTATTCCGATGCGCGACTAGTAAACGGTGAGGCAACTCGACCTGGCGACACTAGATCCCCCTTATAAACGGTCACAACTCAAACTACATGTATCCTCAACTATTGCTCCCATTAAAAGACCCAAAAAATATTTTTTTTTCGACTTTTGGCTAGCTTTTTGGGATTTGGGACCATAGTGCGCCGTCTCTAAACATCAAATTTACCCCTAAAAAGTGCACCCTAATGTGGAATGTTTGTTCGGCGAACCTCTCACACGCACAGCACTCTAATGTAAAATCGAAACTTCACATTAAAATTTCCCCTTTTCATTCACTTGTATGGCCATTACGCGTCTTGTTGTTTTAGGATCTTTGCCCGTACTAACCATCCTACCCAAAGATAGTTTGTGCGCAGTCGTAGCCCCTAAAGCTCCATTTATACGACCAGATCGCTCAGCTCAGCAACTCAGTTCAGCATTTATACATACACCTGAGAAACTCAGTTGAATCAGTTATAGAACCACTGGTTCATGCAAATCATCAAGTTCATATGAACATTGATTACAAGAAATCAGACGAAAACTCAGCTGAGCGATGAGGTCGGCTAAATGGAGCTTAACCCAGTGTGTACGAGCAAAAGCAGTAGGAAATCTGTCCTATCAAATTTTCATTGGTCCTTCGAGCCGGACATAAATGGTTTGTCTGTTTCCTATGCAGTTAAAGAAAGCTTTTGGCCAATATAAATGCCTCCTCCGAAACCGAATTTCATTTCGGCTCATGAAATGTATAAACAAGTATTAGATAAAATTATATATATTAAATGTTTACATCCTATATTTTTCGATTAGTTGTCAACTTCTCTGCTCATATTGCCGAATACTGATTTAAAACAGCAACAAGGACATCGAAAGCGATGTCAATAAAATACACCACGATTTTACGCGAGTTTTTGTGTTTCTTCCAATGATCTCCTGTTATTTTGGGCGGGAGGTGGTCTGCTAATTTAACTAAGGCTCGTCCTAAACAATCACTTGACGGGTTTTTTTCAAATCCCTATCGAGTTTATGCAATTTCTCAATATTTTCTCAATTGCCAGTGGCAACTTCTCTGTTCTCTTCTCTGTTGCCGACCACTGCTACAAAGCAGCAAAAAGGACAATAACGAGGTTTTTATTTGTTTCTTCCAATGAGCTTCTGATCGTTTTAGGCGGGAGGTGGACTGCTCTTTAACTGAGACTAGCGCAAATCAAGCCCTTGAAGAAATGCTTCAAATCCCAAACGAATTTGTGCAATATCTGAATATTATTTCTCAATTGCCAGTGCCAATAAAAACGAAGCAGCGGTATTTTTTGCAACTTCTATAAAATTTGTTCAATTTCTGAATGTTTTCTCAGCTGCCAGTGGCAACTTCACTGCTCATATTGCCGACCACTGCTTTAAAGCGGCAACAAGAACAACTAAAGCATTCCAAAACATCTCTTAGGACCTACCTTCTTCTGTTGCTGTTGACGAAGAACAGTAATCCTAGATCTAACAATTAATGGAGGGCCCTCAGCTTTTGTTTCACAGTGCCCTTTGAGTTATTCGCTGGCAATGGAAATTTAGAAAACCGCTAACCAAATGCAGCATAAGCTTTTCAATGTTTACCAATCGTCCTAAGACCGCCCACATACTCACACACACACATTAGCCATAAAACAACAATAAAAGGACAACAAATTAAACTGCATCACTTGCCTGCCCCACCGAGCGAGCAAGGCAATTGCAACTGCAGCAATTTACAAACAAAATTTTCAAACCATTTGACACATAATTTTTGTGGTTTTGGACCACGCCCTTTAGGCGATTAACTTTTGAATTGTGGTTGATTGGTTCAATGGTTAATTGTGGTTCAGGGTGTGCGTGTGTGTGTGTGTGTGTGAGAGAGTGTCGCCTAAAAGTCTGCTGGAAATTTCTGGTCCAAGCTGTTACCTCTCTTCCTTTTTTTTCTGGCTCTTGTAGGCAATTTAACAAACATATCCGCATTACGGTTAAAAACTTTTAATTGTTTGCTTGTTGTTGCGAGACACACACACACACACTCCCATAAAGCAGGGGTCGCAGCTGTGTGGAGACCCGAAAGAAGCAAGGAACAAAAAAAAAAACGGGCCACTAATTAAAATTCGCGCGCATTTCGCGTTGGTCAACCAAAAGGCCGAAATAACAACAACAACTTTTAGCACAAATGGCATTTCTTTTTGGCTTGTTCTCGCCGAATGGGACCTTGTTATTAATTTTCCTTTTTTTTCTGTTTTTGGCCCAGCTTTTTGTTTGGACTTGGAAACTGGCTCGCTGTGAGACTTACTTGTATGTCACAGCCGCATTCTAATGAAGTTTACCCACAGCAATTGTGTTTAGGAAACGTGCCTTGGCCTGCGTTTAAGCGATTTTTTGTCAACGCGCGCACAAAACTGGACAAGAGCTGGTCGTGGGGAGTAGGGGGGTGTTGGGGGGAGATCATTGTTTTGTTTGCATTGGCTTTGTTGTAGTTTGTAGTTGGTTGGTTTTTCCCCGAGTTTTATTTCGGGTCGTAAGCGATTTGCCTCCTCTTGAATTTAATAATAGAATTTAAAGCTGGCAACCAACGACACATTTGCCAACTGGCCGTAAAAATATCTGTACGAGAATTGAACTGCGAGGACAGGGAGCATCCTTTTTGCGCTGCTTTATGTGCGACAATAAACATGAAAAGAGACATAAATGTGTGTGTGTGTGAGTGTGAGTATAGTGTGTGTGTGTTTTTTCACCAATGCTTCGAAAATAAAAAGGCTTGAACACAATAAAACAAAAGTTGATGATTAGCTGAGAGCAATACGAAGTGTTTATGCCCTTTAAAGTTGAATTGAAACGACTGCAATTGAAAAAGGATTGAAAAATGAGAACTGCATTTTCCGTTTTGGCGTACCCACTTGAGGTTTTACGGCAACTGCCTTGTTATTAGATGAAGCATCTTCCCTGCTTCTGTTTCGTTGCTTTCTATTGCCCAAATAACATAAACACTTGGGTTCTTTGTTCTTTTATTTCATTTACCAGCCATCTTCTTTTTTTTTTTTTTGACTTCTATCTTATGGACTTTTTTAGTTTCTTGATCCCATAACAGTTTAAGCGAAATTATAATAGAAAGTAGTACCTAAAACATTGACATTTCTTGGGACAGACGTTAATTTTTTGTAGTGGAAATAATGCGAAGAAAATATTAACTCTCTTGCGCTCTCAGCACTAGCTCTGCAAGCAATCGTGGAAGGGGAGTAAAATGGGACTACAGCATGTTCGTAACTGAGGAAGAAACGTATTTGATAAACTAATTAACTGAGCAATAACAGTATATATAACATTGGCAGTAAAATTTCATGAAAATTAATCAGATAAGATCAGATAAGTTTTAAATTTGAACTTGATATCAGCAAAATTGTAGAAGGTATTAACCCCAGTTCTTGATCAATCTGGATACAATTTATACCATTTGGCACTTAAAGTTTCAAGTATGTTTTGATCTAGAATGTACTTAAATTAGATACGCAACATTCAGAAATCAAATCGTTCTTGAACCATGAACTTCCCGTTCTTACAATCTGCCTTAAAATTTTACAAAACACAATTGAAGTAAAAAATATTTTGGAAAATACTTTTCACCACACAGTATGCATAGGAAAAATGCGAATTATTTAAAAAGAACTCTCAAAAGTATATGGATGAAAACCAGCTTGATCACGTTGTGATAGACGGAAGGCATTCATCGAGTGTGCTAGACATACGTGCTTTCTGAGAGCCAATATAGACTCGAATCACTACCTTGTTGCAGCCAAAGTAAGCACGCGGCTCAGAGTGGCATATGCCGCACGCTCTAAGTACAAGTCGAAAGCTGAACGGCGAGAAGCTGCAATAACACCACGGACCTCCGAAGCCCTCACAGCAAAACTCACAAATTTGCTCAAGGAAATTGCACCTTTCCCTTCAGGTATAAGTGAACAGTGGAAACATATTTCACACTCCATGAGTACGAACGCCAATGAGATTCTCGGATATGCCGAGCACTCCCGAAAACAGTCATGGTACGATGATGAGTGCCGCCGCCCTACTGCATAGAAAGACGCTGCCTACAGGAGAACTCTGCAGTCAAGAGCAACGCGAGCAATACCGGAAGAAATGGAGAGAGGAGAAGCGCCTTTTCAAAAGGAAAAATAATGAGCAGGAAATTTCGAATCGCTGTTCGACATGCATCCGAAGGTGTTAAGCCCGGAGTCAGACTATGTAGGACGAAGCCGGATATCTTGTCACAGATCCTCAAGTGGCACTAGACAAATGGAGAAACTATTTTAAATCCAACCTGCTGGTAGGCGATGATGAGCACAATGACGCCTCTGCAGAAGTAGTGATATAGAAATAGACCCACCGAACCATCACGAAGTCTGTTTAGCCATAAAAAGACTAAAATATAACAAATCAGCTGGAACTGATGAGCTGCCCGCAGAATTGTTCAAGGCTGGTGGTGAGGAGTTGGTAAAAGCAACCAACACCAAATTAAAATAAACAAAATAAAATGAATTAAGAAAAATGTCGTCATCGCTGGTGCTCGTCATGCTGATAAATATATATACTTTATGTGGTCGGAGATGCTTCCTTCAGAAATCTGCAAGGGTATAAAAATGTTCAATTTCGAACCACTGGAAAAACCAAACTAATTGTCCAAATTCAATAAACCAATGTTTTTCGTTCTGTCTGGGGTTCCCCTAATAGAATTAAATTATTTTGGTCAACAAAATCGACCATCAAATATTGATTTTTGTAGGGATTCAAGCCGGTTCTGAACCGAACCAAACCAAACCGTACCGAACCGCTAATTCCAGCTGAAAACCCGAACCGCAAACCGAACCGGCGTTCCTGAAAATGCTGAACCGAACCGAAAACCACAAAGCAAAACGGTGCGACTCGGTTCAGATCACAGACGAGTTTGTCCAATTACCTCCTAATACGCCTGTCATCGATTACATTCCTTCGTCGCCTTTTCTATTTCTTTTACAAGACCAAATTCTCAATATTCTGTCGTAGTTTCTTCACCCTCAATCCAACTTTAGAAGCCAGCATAGCCGACTATTCAAATGTTTTCTAGGATTCAATTTAGAATTTCAAATGTTTGAGAAAAAGTTCTTGAGAAAAGTTCTGCCGAACGGGACTCGAACTTTAGGTTACACCAATACTTAAGGGACATCCGTAGACAAAAATAAGTTTTTTAATATCATTATGAATTTGCCGCAACTTCAAAAGTCCAAAAATATGACTTTACGAGCTGCTATATACTCAAGAAAGGGTTTTAAGAAATCAGATAAGGTGAAATATAGAGCGATCCAAGAACATAAAAGATTTTTTGAAATTTTTCCAAAGGTGTGGAAAATACCTTTCCGCGCAGATTGAGGGATTTAAGGCTTGAGACTCGGCGATTTTATGAACGATCCTTGAACAGACAATCATTTTTTGACACTTTTCGGACAAATTCGGTACGTTATAGCTTAAGAGTTGAGATTGGTGAATTACGGGTTGTTATACTTAAAGACCGGCTTTTTGGTTTAAGATTTAACAGAATTTCGAACAATATTATAAATTTAAACTGAAACACTGAACCGATCCGAAACCGCGTTTCTATTGTCTTAAAAAACCATGTAATAAACCGAACCGGTGGTTTAAAAACCTGTGATGAACCACTGAATCGAACCAGTCCTTATTTACCGGCCACTGTGGGCCGGCGGCATCATTGGACCATACTTTGCGTTACACTCAATAGAGCAAAGCACCTACTTGTTTACTGCCCAAAATGGAAAATCTGGAATTGGTTGACATGTGGTTTCAACAATACGGTGCCACATGCATTACGGCACTGGGAACCATGGACCAACTGAGAGGCGAGTTTGTTGAGCAATAAATCTCAGGTTTTGGATTAGTCCATTGACTGCCATGATCATGTGATTTAACCCCACTAGATTTTTTCCAAATCTGAAACAAACTCGATCTGGATCTGGTACACACCTTCCTACTTGCAAATTTGTGGCTCTATCTTTTCTAGTCTCTGAGATCAACGCGTTCATACAGACAGACGGCTGTTGATGCTGACCAAGAATATAACTACTTTATAGGGTCGCAAATGTTTCCTTCTACCTGTTGCATACTATTGCACAACTTCATGATCCCCTCTTTCATATTTTTTATGGGAAAAGGGTATAACAAGTTAATGGCAGGCACTGATGTACCGAACTCTTTAAAAATCAACCTTTAGCTCAACTCGTTAAGCTTGCGATTGTTACGGAGTTACTGCCGTCGATTGCTCGCCTGTCCGGCAGCTCTCTGATCCGTTTGATAGCTTACCTGACCCATTCTCCTGAGCTGCGCTTGAAAAGAAGGTTCTTGACTTCTCGTTTCACTCATTGCTATTGCTGTTTCTGAGTTAAGCAACTAAAATATTTAATTTTCACAAAATTAAGTTTCTTTTTTATAATGTTTAGTTTGTTTTATTTTAACCTTTTACAGTGTGGAAGTGGAACGATTCTACTTTTTCGATCATTAAAATAAAGGTTATATAGCCTACGTTCTATTCCAGTTTATCAACTATCTGTGTGCTAAATTTCATCCAAATCAGTTCAGCCATTTCTGCGGGATTGCCTAACAAACATTCAAATTGTCACATTTATAGTATTTGTAAGAAGAAAAGATATTAAATATTATATATTACAAAAATTAAGCCAACGAATCGCTTCTTAATCGAATCAAACACAGTCACATTCTCTAGTTTCCCCAGTCCACTTCAGGGCATGCAGTGGTACAAAAACTTTAGCTAGGGTAGAGGGACATATCTAACAATAAGTAAGGACACAAAAAGGCATAACATTACAAAAACCCAATAAAGTGTAAGTAACGACAATGGCAAAACGAGTGTTGTGATGGCCTGGTCAGAGGGGTGGCGGGGGGGGGAGGGGGAGAGGGTAACGCGGAAATAGACACAAAATATTGGCAGCTTGTTTAAGCTTTTTGGCCATTTGGCATTTGCCATTGTTATTGCCATGTTTGTTGTTGTTGTTGTTGTTCCCGAAAATGTTGCGGTTAACAACACTGTGGTTGGTCAGTTCTGAGAGAGGGGGTTGGCCGGGAGGGTTGAAGAAAAGTTTCATTTATTAAAAAGTTTGTCACGCTTGTTGGTTTTTTTTTTCTCTGTTTTTCTGTTGTATTTGCCGAACATTTCTGTAATGAGTGGCAATTTTTCACGTGTTCGCCATGACAATTGGCCGGTTCTAGCCAATTAGTAAGCAGTTGGACTGCAAACTCATTTGCTGTTTACAATTTATCCTTAAAGTAGGCAGCATTCGGCTGGCAAACATGCCGCAAGTTCATAAATTCTCTGGCTGGCAAACGCAGCTGTAAATTTGGTGGCGCGCATGTGATTTATAAAAATGTTGATTGGAATTTTCGAACCAAAAAAAAAAAAAAAATGAATATATCGATAGCATACTTTGTGGCGCCCCAATACACACACACACACACACACTGGCACACACCACGCACGCCCAGCACGATTTTTCATAATTTTTTTATGCTTTTTAATGTGCCCGGAAGCACCAGCACCAGCAGCAGCAGCACCAGCCCCAGCAGCAGCAGCTGAGGCCGTACAATGCGGCGTATGAGTAATATTTGTTATTTATGCAAATGAATGAAGAGGGCCGTTTAAAGACTTCTCTCAAGCCATTGGCCATAAATTCGCCCAAGTGACAAAATGTACAGTCGACAGGACAAAACAGTTTTCAACTCTTATTGCCTGCTGCTTTGTTTTTGCGCCTTTAGTTATGTGCTGCAGATGCACTAAAAAATGCCAAAGTAAACACGAAACGGGACCTCGTACTACGTACTACGTTCTACGTGCAACATGCGCCACGCAAATGGAACAACTCCTTGCTGCATGCGAAATTGGCGGCGTATCTGCAGCGTTAAGTGGGTCGACGTCGTGTCCTAACAGGACAAACACTCGACTCAAACTCGTTTACCCCGACCCCCCCCTCTTCAATGCCCCCGGGGGCCCAGTCAGGCGTTAAGGATGCACGAGGCAAAAACTAACTACATACAACTTTTCTCTGATGTTGTCCATTACCCAAAAAGAAGTCGCCACCCTCTACACCGCCACCCTTGGACCTACGAACCCTCGGATGACTTGCCGCAACGATTTATCAAGCGAGACGCAAACGTAGGCAAATGCCTGTAAGCAAATTGATTATGTTAATTATACCCTAAACAAAGAAGGAAAGAGTTTCAGCATTTTGCTAAGCAGTTTGACAATGCACTGTGAGAGGAGTTTTTGGAAAAGTAGATTTTTAGAGTGTGGAGTGGGGCGAAGGATTTTGAAGTTGAAATGTTAATGAATACAAGAAGAGAATAACAAAGAATAATGAGCCGAACTTGACATATGAACTAAAGTGACAGCACACATGTCGTTTACCTTAGAAAATTGTGCTGAAACTGCCTTTCCAGCGTATCATGAGACTTAGACTTGCATCATCTTTATCTGGAGCCCTATCCTCAGTACAGTGATTGTTATCCCTTTTGATTGTATCAAATTCTCGCTCAAAGTCCACAATCATTAACCATCCATTTTGTCTGAGCAAAATAATAAAAGAAGGGTGACACCTTCATTTGGACGATCTCAGAACTTTGTAATATTGAAAGGCTTGGACTTTGCAAGAAATCTTCATCAGCAAGCGGAGGAGTTGTTTCTAGTCAGAAACTATGTTGCCTTCTATCATGCGTCCAGTTAGTTGCTTTATTGGGCTTTTGTAATTTAACCTTCTATAGCGATTAAGGTCGTGCTTAATCTGCTATTAATATTTATTGTTTCACTTAACTTAATTAGTTTAACAAGAGTTGTTTGTTGCGAGCTGGCCCGAAGCAGCCAGCTCGAAGTTGCACACACTCTAACTACCACTCGAGATGCTGGAGATGAGAGAGATGATGGCTGCGTCATAGTCGCCAGAATAATCGATAGACGCTCGTTTCCATTTTACCTCCAGTGACCGTGTGGGAGCGAATAGATGAGATGGATTACAACTGCAGAATCCATAGTACTGAGCACGTGCACCGAGTACAGATTTGCGTAGTTGCGTCGATGGCCGGTGGTTGCTTCGAGTAGGCGTCGATGAGCAAGTTCGTCTGATCGTCGCCTCTTGTCGAGGTTGGTGCTTGCTTAGAGTGGGGGTCGATAAGCAAGTTCGTCTGAGCCGGAATGATATCGCCCCTCGTTGTGGTGCCTCGATTAAGGACTTTGTTGCTACGCGTTGAAGGCTTTTTCGCTGCCTCGGAGGAGGACTTTGTTACTTCGCGTTGAAGGCTTTGCTGTCTCGGAAGGACTGTGCGCTCGTTCTGGCGGGATATGCCAATCAAGGAGCTGTTCCGAAAATAAGCTGGTCGTTTGTGGCCGTTGGTACTCGATCGAGTGGCCGGTTTCCTGCAGTTCAGTTATGCCAGTGAAGAAGGCAGTTGTCCAGCTGTACAAGTTTGTACAAATCGATGGGCATGCAAGTGCATGCACGTTGCTCGATGAGGGACGATTGATGTTGCAGCCGTCGAAATTGAACAGGGCCGTGGACGCTGAACCAGGAATAGGGTATGCTGATCAATGTGGTCAATGGCATCGTTGTCCCGACGTGAGAAGTGTGTTCTGTTGGGGATGTGGCCGTGGACCGCTGCAAGAAGCTGCGTGCATACCTTGCCAAACACAATGTGAGTGACGTGCGTTGAGTTTTTTGAGCGCCACGCGCATGTGTGTGTTAGTCTGCACGCCAATTTCACAACAGATAGAAATTCGTTTGTGTGCGTTGGTTTCACTGCGAGCACGTGTGTGTGTGTGGTCAAAAACGTTTCCGGTTGGTTGCAGTGGAATGGCTGGCGGCTGCTGCCAGATGAAGATGTCCATGTCCATGTAGTCATCTGTGGAGCCACAGTCGTCGATCAGAGTAATCGATAGTCGCTTGTGTCCAGTGGCGGCAGAGTCGCCACACTTCTTAATGGTTTTGTACACTAAACGTTGATTGATACACCTTTCAGCTTGTTCCACTTGGTTAGCTAGGAAGACTAGAAAGCATATTTAGTCGATTTCCCTCATTTGTCGATGCATTTTATCATTTACATTTAAAGCGCGGCTGTATTCGTGAAGTGTAACAGTGTTGAGTTGGCCTTTAAGTCAATTACATTTCTTAATATGACGTGTTGCTAATCCAAGGTTCTCTTCTGCTTTGATATTATCGCAACGACGTTTCAGCAGATTGCTGACACGCCATTTGGACTTCAATTCAAGTAGTTTGGGTATCCAGTGAGTTTGAGGATGCAGCAAAAGGCTGTCTTATCGTCTGTCTATATGGAAGAACAAATCATAAAGCAAGTTCGCCTTGTTCTACAATTCCACTTCCGCAAAATGTGTTGCCTGATTTAGAGAGCAGAAAAATACGAAAAAGTTTAGCTTTCCAAAATACTAAAAAGCGGTTGGCTTGTAACGGGAAGTTAAATCACAGAAATAAACATTTCCGTCTTCCAGTATATCAAGATATAAGCCAACTTCCGAAAGTTTTGTGATTTAGAGACCAAAATAAGAAAAACCGGTTTAAGTACAAAATTTATCTCGAAACCGAGATGACACGATGCCAAAAAGTGCTCGAAAAAAAAACCACCCAAAAAAAAAAAAACCAAATTAAATATACTTATAATTAACATTTGTTATAATTCAATAATCATCGAAGTCACCAATGACATTGCACAAATTGGGAAGATTTGTATACTCAGCCCGCCGTTTAGATGAATTCCCATTCATTTCATCTGTAAGTTCAAGCGCTGACTGAGTATCCTAAGCTGCTCAATATGTATGTTGGGCTATTAAGCTTTTTTTGATATTTTTATTTTTCACCAAATTTTTCCAATTATTTTAAAACCAAATAAGTTTAAAAAAATTTTCTCATAAGTAACAGTTGCTTATTTAAGGGCAGATATAATTTGAGTCGAATACTAACTGTCAGGTGACTGTCAGTGCTCAGGCGAAATACAATTTGTTCATAAAGTTAATGTTTAACCCACAGGCGAATCCGAGTTGATCCCTGTCGTTACGACAAGCGAAAAAATAAGTGCTGCGGCGGATCAGAAACGATGTCTGATGCAAAGTACAACGAGAGCGAGACTTGCGGCAGGTCAGATCAATAGCTGATGCCGATGAGATCAAAAGCAAGACTGATTATGCCAAGGCCAAAGTAAAAGAATTTATCAGAGCAACAGAGTTAAATAGAGAGCGCTTTAGCAAGACAAACAATAATAAGAGAAGTTACTTTATATGCGCTTTTGCTACACAGAGCAACAAAGTTATTGAAAGCAATTGATTTTGAAGATTTAGAGTGCTGCTGCTCCGTTGGTTGGATAACAAAACAATGTACAACGTCTTTGTTGACTTCGATGATTATTCAATTATAGCACAGGGGAACAAAATGACTTCTTTTGTATGTTGGAGCCATTTTGATGAAAAATTCTGGTCCTGTTTTGTCCACTGATTACGAAACAGGTCTTAGTTAAGCTCCATCAGCTTTTGTTTTAAAGATATGGCAAAGAATGTGTTTTGCATGTTTTTATACTCTGTACCAGAGGTGCACAGAGTATATTAAGTTTGTGCAAAAGTATGTAACAGCCAGAAGGAAGCATCTCCGACCCCATAAAGTATATTTATTCTTGATCAGCATCAACAGCCGAGCCGATATAGCCATGTCTGTCTCTCCGTCTGTCCGTCCGTCCGTCTGTCTGTCAGTCCGTATGAACGCAGAGATCTCAGAGTTGGTAAGAGATAGAGGGTTGACGTCTATTGGACAAAAACTTCTTATCCTTGCAGGCAGATCAAGTTTATTTTCAATTTTCACGCCCGCCCGCCCCCGCAAATTGTAAAAACGTCATATCACCCACAGTTTTATAGATATAAGGTTCGTTCCTTTTGGACATATTTAGAAATCAAAATTATTTATTGATCCGAAAAAGGAATGGTAAAGATCGGATGAACGGTAGACGAGTTATAAGAAAAACAATGGATGAAACACGGTGATTTGATCTTTGTTGCATCTTTTATAGTACATGGTAAAGTTGTATGTAGAAGCTTTGGTTCATGTCCTTACTAAGTTATAAGGAAAGAAGCTTTGTGATGTGACGGTGATGAGCACTTCACAAGTACAGAGTACACTGTAGTCCGGCTTGACCTTCTTTCTTGTTTTGTTTGGTGGTCACACTGAGCAAAAATTTTAGGGTTTATAAGTCTTATGCGACAGACCGCATATCAACAGACCGCATATTAATGCAGCCCAAAAAAAATCAAGCGATCAGCTTCGGCAAGCCCGAGGGTGCGTTTATTGACCTTTAAAGAGAGTTTTGCGATTTGTAACCAGGTTTTCAACGAAATTTGCTCACCAAATCGCATGGCTGTAGTTGTACTGCCATAAATTTAAATTCATTTTTTCGAGACTAACCGCCAGTTGCTGTCGCAGCAGCCCGCAGCAGAGTCTCGCGGCTCAGGGGCTGCGGGCATTAGCCCGCGAACAACGGGCTGTCGCTGTTCCGCTGCCCGCAAAACTGTAGCTCGTTGACTCGAGCAGAGGGCATACTGCCCCGAACCGATGGCAAGCTGCCCTGCATCTTTTTTGCTTTTCTTCTGATCAGGCTCAAACTCATTTTCATATATCTATATGAAAATTCAACAATGACTGCATACCATTCTTGCAAAAGAAACTTTTCAGAAATCGTCCAAAAACCGCGAAACCGCAAATTTGCAATCATAAGACTGCGATAAAACTTTAGGCAATAGTTGGACGCTTGCCTGCGTAGGTTTCTAAGATAAAGAAATAGGTGGTAAATGGTCAAAAAACCGCGAAATTTTTTTAGGTAATACCGTTCATAGAATTGCGATAAAACTTTGGGGAATGGTTTAACGTTTCCCCGCGAAGCTTTCTAAGATACCAAAAACCGCGAAAGTTGCAAAATTATATCGATCATAAGGTTGCGATAAACTTCGGGAACTGTTGGACGCTTGCCTGCGAAGGTGGTACTTGGACCTGGACCTGAATCTGGGGAAACCATATCATTCAAGGGTATTAATTCTGCGGATGTTAGCTTTTCATATTCGATTTGTGTTTAAATTATAAGAGGCGTCGTAGAATCGCAAGACGGGTTTTGCCCTCGGCTCGTGGCAGTTTGCCCTCGGCTCGGGTTGCCCTTGGCTCGGGGCAGTTTGCCCTCAGCTCAGGTTGCCCTCAGCTCGGGTTGCCCTCGGCTCGGAGCAGTTTGCCTTCGGCTCTGGGCAACGAGCTACAGTTAGCGGGCCAGCAACAGCCCGTTGCTTGGGGTGCTAATGCTCGCAGCACCGAGGGGCGGGCAATTCCTAGGGACCTGCGGGCTGCGGGCTCCGCAGATGCGTTCAAGTGACTTATTAATCATATAGTCATAAAAATAAGTCTTTTTGTGATGAAACCGATACCTCTGGTGTAAAAGAAAGCGTTTGGTTATTTGAGATCAGCCACTAATAGAATGGTTCTGCTGCAGACCCATTGCTAGGCTATAATGTCAGACAGATACAATTGAATTATAATCTTGAGTTCAGGATAGTGAGGCTACGGGATCTAGTTGGTGATTTGGGACGCCATTCAATGGAAAACTTAGCAATTTAACTAAAACACAATTAAATTTACGATTGAATCCTTTTCCAAAAGATGAATTATATTTCAGTTTTTTGTCTTCTTTAATGCATTTTTGTATATATATTTTGCATTGCTGGGATCTTCTGAATTGCTAACAGATGTGGTCCTTTTTTAGGTGTAGTCTGTTATTGGACGTCTCGCATACTTGAGTTCCAAACGCATGCCTAGCAGGTACCTGGACTCAAAGGCTCTGTTCAAATATCCTGTAAGCACACTGGGATAGAGACGGAAAGACTTTTCTTAAATTTGTTGGTCTTAAAATTAAAGTATAGTATCATACTATAGATCCTATAGGATGTCCAATGGAACTTGTCCATGTCTTGTACGAAAAGAGTACTAAATCTTCGTGGCGTTTGTCTCACCAGTGTCATCCTTTGGCGCCCACTCTGTGGTAAACAGTTAATGACAATCATTATGTAATGACAAAGTTGACTTCCCTCAAGGCTCTTCTTTGGCCCAACTTCTTGGCCACTAAAACTGGCAGTCAACATGCAAAAAAGTAGGCAACATTAAATTTGCATACAGCCCAAGAAATTGAGAATTGTTGGTTGTTGCTGTTGCTGGGCTTGTCACAAACATTTGTTGACAGTTCGCAGTCAGTCGACGCAAAGTTGACATGGGCCCGTCAATTGTTTACTTTTCAGAGAGAACGAACTGCCCGAGATGATGACAGCAGTTTTGTTTAATTTCAGGCCATAGTTTCCCTTCCTCCCACCCCAAACCCCGCCCCCTGGCAAATAAAACAATTTATGAGAATTTCATGGGGAGGAGGGAGAAGGGGCAGAGCAAATTAAAAATTGTGCACAAATATAAAAATCGGCAAAAGTTTTTGGCATTGTTTGTTGTTGCATGGCACCAAAAATGTTGTCAACTTTTATTATAACTTTTTGCTGTGCAATTGTTGTTGTTGTTGCTGTTGTTGCTATTGCTGAGCGACAACAACGTTGACACTTAATTGATGGTGGCAAGCCGTGATTGGTGCCAGCGGGCGAACGGACGGGCGGACCAGGCGGAGTGAGTCGGCAGGCTATCAAATAAAATTGGCGCGAAAATCGTTTTAGCAATTGTAGTTTTAGTTTAGCGAGTAGATGGTTGGTGGGGGGGGGACTATAAAAACAGTCCAAATAAAGGCAAATGGAAATTGTTTAAATGCCAGATGCATTTTTGGTTGAATGTTTTAAAATCTGAAATGGTAAAGTGAGATGAAAGCCAGTGGCAGGAATTTAAGGAAAATTGGTGGAAATTTAAGCTGAAATCATAAATTCTTAAGAAAACAAACCTCGGGGCATGAGAGAAAGCTGTGAAGGCATCAGATAACAAAGTGCTAGAAAACCTCTTGATTGATTCCAAAACCAAAACTCTTTAAGGGTAAATTTTGAGCTCGAATCCTTGCCAGGATCATCCTTTTCCTATCAACTTCCCCCTTCCAACCATTTCTATACTTTAATCTAATTTACCAATAAATTCCATTTGTTAATTTGCTCTTCTTTCCGAAAACTTTAAGACATACTTTGCGGCCAGCTAACAGATAATGTCTAAGCAGGCGCTGCAGCAGCAGCACAAAACTTTAAAACAAAACAAACTATTTATAAATTGTACAAAAACTTAAGACTAACACAAAACTTGGAACATGGACAGCGTCAGCGCGTAGGAAGCTGAAGCTGCAGTTGCCGTTGCAGTTGCAATTGCTAGCCAAGTTGTTTGTGGGCTGCGGCAATTCGTTTAAGCCGCTTAACAGCCCAAGCAATTTATGTGCCATGGTTGCCTTGGCAAAAGTTCCTTAAAGTATGCAGTGCGCGCTCTTGCTGGCTGGCAAATGCGTTTGGCAGACGCTGGTTCGATGACGCCCAGCAACAACAAAATAAGTATAAAGAAACCAAAAAGAAAAAATAAAAAAAAAAACAAACTTGGCGCTAAATTGCGGACCAAGCGCGTGTTCCACAAAAACTTAAGTGGCTTATGCGTTGGTCCAACACAACAACAACCGCCAGAGGAAGAATAAAAATGGCTGCTGATGTGCGATGTGCATGAAAAATAATAATATAATGGCCAACACTCGCAGCGTCACAAAGTCTGCGGCCAACTCCACGCCGTTCGCCACAGTCAACATTTTTTTTGCTTGGCATGAAGCTCACGCAGAGCTTCAATCAATCAAGCGACTGTGTCGAAGAGAAAGATCCATTTAATGGCAGTTCATATCATAAATTTGCATCAATTTCGATTCTGGCTAATGGGTCGTATGAGTAATTTGAATAAATATCTTCAACCAAACAGGTTCAATTTCAACAATCCTTGCTGAAATTTGTAGCTTGGCTTTAGGAATAAATCGTCTTATATTTCTTGCTCAAATGATCTCACTAGGCTACAGAACTTATGTCAGTCAGAAGATCTCTTTTTCATACAAGTTTTGAACCAAAATTTTATTTCTTCTTTTCTTTCAGTGGAACATTATAGCTGAATCCTAGGGACGCTTTCTGCTTAATCAATATTTTTCAAAATTTTTGGTTGTGGTTCACTCATAACCAATAGGTAGTTTAAATGGTATTGTCTTACTTTCTAGAAGCTTTTATACTCTGTACATACACAAGGTATATTAAGTTTGTGTAGCAGGCAGAAGAAAGCATCTCCGACCATATAAAGTATAATTATTCTTGATCAGATTCAACAGCCGAGTCGATATACCCAAGTCGTATTAGCAAAACAGATCTTAGAGATGGTAAGAGATAGGAGGTTTGACATGTATGGAACATATTTTTCTTATACTTGCAGGCAGAAACTTTTGCCACGCCCCCTTACATATGTCCGCCTTCCTGATTATTGTAGCGTGTACCAAGCGGGAGGTAGTGGCCATCCAGGAAACAGCCACCTACCTTAGCATATTACCAATCAGAGAAGGAAACGTCTTCCTTACTCAGACAGTCAAGCCACCCTTAAAGCCCTTGACTTATATGACAACAATACGAAAATGCTTACTGAATGCCGCTAATCTCTTGTATCCAAGATATGAAGTCTCTGCGGACCGACTAGCCAGGATAAGGGGACCACCATCGAGCTTCTTTCAGAGCACGGTAGGGATGCCTATAGCAACAAACAAGCTTCACACTATAAAGCTGCAGCTCATAAATTGATGGAAAAACTTGCCTCTGTGCAGGGAGGCTCAAACTAGCCAGAATAGGGACCACGGGGACGTCGTGCTTTTCGGTTGCAGACACGCCGGGCGCCTAGGGATGCCTATGGCCCACTCAACAACCAAGACTTCACACTCTAAATCTGAAACATTTCTTCTCCACAGAGTGAATCGGTGGAGAACCCTTTTGTGTTTGGGGTGGGTTTCCTCCCTGTGGAGTAGTGAGTGCGTCTTTCCAAGGTCCCGTGAGCCAACATTCAAACTAAAACGGAAGCGTGCCGACACTTGAAACTTTTGTGACCACTAACTTCATTTTGTGACCAATGACTAAAATTATAATCTTTATGTCTTGTTTCATCGGGGATATTAAATAAAAAATAAAAAAAAATTTGTGGCAGCTACAAGAAGTGAACATCCGATTTTCGCGGTTCCGACATATGAGCTAAAAGATGACTCTCTGCAAAATTTCAGCTCGATAGCTTCAAAACTGAGGGACTAGTTTGCGTAGAAACAGACAGACGGACTGACGAAGCTCAATCGACTCAGCTCGTCATGCTGATCAAGAATATATATACTTAATGTGGTCGGAGATGATTTCTTCTTGCGTTCCAAGCTTCTGGGCAAAGCTATAAAAGAAAGTTAACTTCGGCTTTATACCCTTGCAGCCTCCATTGAAAACAAAAAGATTTTCTAACTAAGATTTCTTTCGGACCTAACTTTTCTATGGAAGCTATACAATATAGATGTTCGATTTCGACCAAACTTAGTGGAATCGCGGAAAAGCGTAACTAACTAACAATTTCGAAATTTAAAACAAAAAGGTTTTCTCACCAGAACTTCTTTTTCGACTGATCATTCGAACTGCAGCTATATGCTATAGTCATCCGATTTTGACAAAACTTTGTAGAATTGTGCATAAGTTTATAAAATAGTATATGCCAATGATAAGGACTTTTCCTTTGAAAACAAAAAGTTTTTCTCACTAGAATTAGTTTTTCGACCGATCGTTTCTATGGAAGCTATGCTATAGTCATCCATTTTGACCAAAATTTGTAGACTTGTGTAAAAGCATTCCAAATAATTAAATGCCAATTTTTAAGACATTTCCATTGAAAACAAAAAGCTTTGAAAATAAGACCATTTTTCAGAGTCTATTTTTCTATGACAGCTATGTTATATAGACATCCAATTTCGACCACTTAGTGGAAGGCATATCAAACTAAGAAATACGATGTTTGCAGGCGTTTCCATTGAAAAACAAAAGTTTTTCTCACTAAAACTAGTTTTCGACCGTTCGTTTCTATGACAGCTTATGCCATAGCATCCGATCCGGCCGACAATGGGCAGTGCATATAAACTTCGTGCAAGGTTTGGTGAGGATAGCTTAGAAACAGACGGTCAGACGGACGGACGGACAGGGCTAAATCAACTCAGCTCTTGCATAGCGGTCGCGCACACTAACCGCTGAGCCACCCGGCCAAGCCAAGTACAAGCCAATTTTGAGGATATTTCCATTGGAAACAAAAAAGTTTTTCTAACTATGACTACTTTTCAGACTTTACTTTTCTATGACAGCTATACTATATAGGTGTCCGATTTCGACCAAATTTGGTGAAATCATAGAAAGGCATAGTAAAGTTTGGAGGTGTTTCAATTGAAAACAAGAAAGTTTTTCTCACCAAAACTTGTCTTTCGACCGGTCGTTTCTATGATAGCTAATTGAGAGAATATCTCCTTCTGAAACTTCTTTAGGTTAACTACCTTTTCGCATTGCTATCAGTATTAGCAGTGTTACTCTTTTTTCCAGGCAGATGTTTTGGTGGAATAGCTCTACAAGGTAACTCGCGGGTAAAAGGAAAGAGTTGTAGTTATTGCTGTAACGGCTGTAGTGCAGAATAAGTCCAACGCTCAGGGGAAAAGCAAAGATGTTAAAAGGTCTTATAGGTTCATGGGTTAAAAGGGAGCTTTCCTGGTCCAGTCGCAGGAATTAAGCTGTTTCCATTCGGTGTATGCTGAGATTGATTGGTGTGAGGCGTGTAGAGACTGCTGGGCAGCCAAATTTGGCGCATTCATTAGCTATTTCATGTTGTATCCTGACCAGTTAGCTTGTGAGAGAGTCGAAGTACACCGAACGAAGCTGAAAATTGTGGCCCTGTTCCGGTTTTCGAGTCGATTTTCGTGTAAACGTTAACATTTTGCATCCAAATTGAAAAACGTTGTATAGAATCTAGCCTAGGTTACTAGATCTGGTATAAGAAAAACTCGAATTCGTTTGAACAACTGAAATCGATTGCTCAATGCCAAGTGAATTCAATTCGAGAGAAAATTACGACGAGATCTATTAACCACAGATTGTCTTGTTACTTACATCCAAATTAATACAACTTAAACGCGTAACATTAACGTTTACACGAATATCGAGTTGAAAACCGGACAGACCCGTATGATTTCTCTACTGGGTAGAATCATTGGGACTTAGAAATTGTTAATGCTTTAGACAGTTTATGCATCTCTAACCGTTATGCCTTCCGCCTCTGTCTTTTGGTGCGAGGGGACAGAGAGATCTTGAGGGCTTGGTGACCGGTATTGTCTTAACTAAGTCCACCAAACATTCCTTAATGGAAATGATCTTCATGGGCAGCCTGTGATGGTGCGAAGGTTTTTCCATTTTGGTTGCTAACAGCTTTTGATCCGAATGGGGCTGCATTGACGCATAGCGTTTAGCTTTAGAACAGCAAAAGAGCATCCAGCGAAGGCCCTTAGTGCCCTATTTCTCTTTCTTACCGAGTGTCTCCCAAAGAAAAATAGATTGTCAAACGTCACATCCGTCACATCTCTTCGATAGAGAGAACTATGTTTCAATCAATAGAAACGTTTAGCTGGGTGTAAGTAGTGTATGCAGAGCCTTTTGGGCGGCAGAAAGTTTATTAATTTAAATGGTTTGGTACTTACTATTTAACATAAAACAAACAAACCGATTCTGAAAAGTTTTGGCCTATGAATGATCATTTGATGGCCAAGTATTTCCCCTAAGACCCACCATATAACTAAGTCGGAGTTTACACGACGAAGCGAACTCAATAGACAAGAATATCAGCTAGGACTCTTAACCCTTGCTTAAAAGTTATAGTGAATTTCCCTCCTACTAAGAAAACTTCAAGAAGTTTATTTCATGGTGTAAGTCCCGTCATACTTTGTTTCCCATTTAATAATTAACTTTCTTTAACCCATTGTGTTCTCAATTAACATTTGTCATATCTCTATCCATTTTTTAATAACAATTTTAAGCAAATTTGCATATCTTTCGTTTTATTTTAATAAACTCAATTTTCTTTGGACGGAAATTTGCACATTCACTGACTGACTTTTCAACTCAGCTGGAAGCTGATTGATTTCAGGTACCCTCAGACGATGCACACACACATGCACACAGACACCAAGTCAAGTGCTGCAGTTAACGAAGATCCTTCACACACACACACACACATAGACAAGCACGGGCACAATCGCATTCCCTTTACAATCACACACTTAAAATGCCAGCAGCTATAATTGTTACTCAGGTGACAGATTGCTGAATGGCAGGCAGCGACGGCAAATGACAACGAGACGAGAGGAGGAAGCGAGGATGAGAGGAAAACCAGAAACCAAAACAAGTCAGGGCACTGGCAATCTCAGGACGAGCGAGCAGGATGGCGGCGGCATCAACGTAACGTCAGACAAATTATCACGTTACACTCGAGTGCGTGAGGCGGGCAACTATCTCTGGCCTACCCCATCCCACCCGCCAACCACTCACCGCTCTCACCCTGCTGCTGTCTTGCAAGTTGTCGCCATGTGTCGTGGTCGTGGCAATTGCAACGGCAATGGAATCCTGCTCTGAACTGAAGCAAAGGCAGCAAACTGCATTGAGGAATGGCAAAAGTCAATTTGTGCACTCCAGGCAGCTGCCTGCACCTCGGTGTGTGTGTGTGTGTGCTTGTCGTTGGTTACCGCAAAATGATAACCCTCTCCGGCTACGGCTACGGCTTCTGCTCTGCCTGTGCCTGTGCCTGCGCCTGTCTGTGTGCTTTATTATCTGCTTAAACATTGCCTGCGCCTGCTGCCTGCTGCTTGGCTTTATTTGCCGTTGATTGACACACCGAAGGCTATCGGCGCTTAATTGCATTTTGCTCAATGATAACATAATTTAAAAGGAAAGCGGATATGCGTCAGGCGTGTGGCCAGGTAGCCATTGATTTATGATTTTTTTCCGGAGTGAAAGACTTTAAAAAGAGTTCAACGAAACATTTAGTATGCCTTGTATCCTTTATCCTCCCTTTTGGTTTAACTGGCCAACTGGCTTATGGAATTTCTCAACCTATTCAGCTTAAACGAAGCATTATCCTTCCATAAATTTGTGACTGACTTTAGCTCATTTGTTAGTCTCTGACCAGAAGCTGCGCTCATGTGTGATAATTAGCTTCAAGCTGTGCCACGTCAGCAGGACTTCTCGCACCTCGCCACCTACCCACCTGCCGCCCCAGTCCAGTTAGCTGTTGTTGTTAATTGTGAGAGGCTTCATTACCCGGCCACAGCATCAGCTCTAGCATCGAGAGCCAACCGAACAATGCCCCTCCTCGACACAATGCATAGTTAATCGGCCAGGCATTGTAATTACTTAAGCATTAACCACGAAAGCAACACTTGAGCGGCGATGGCGCCATAACAATAACAATGGCCAAACTTGTCGCCTGCTCACTTCCGGTTGAGGTTGGTCCTGGGCTATGGGCGATGGGCTACGGGCTCTCCTGGCTTAATTAGGTTTTTGGGCAACGGCGAATTTGTCGTCATCCTTGGGCCATGAACTGGGCTCCAAACTTCCTGTTCCTTCCCCACATAATTTATGATCGAAAACGCTTTTTGGTTTTGGTTTTCATGCTTCGTCCAGGCATTAAAACCCAATTGATTTATGTTCTTTTCTGTCTCCATTTAATCGACGCTCCAAATGCCATCGATTGTTAACTAGAATCGAGAAATTACATACATTTTATGTTCTGTATTAAAGTGCTGGCAAATTGTTGTTAGAGCTGAAGTTGATTTGTACGAGAGATTAAGATGTCCAATTTCAGTTAGCCAAGGGAGAGAAGAGTGCGAGCAGCTTTCATGTTAAAGTGTCAGCTTTAGTTTAGTTTAATTTGAATTGCCATTTGCCGGCGACAGTTCAAAGATGGCAATTTCGATTAACAAGGAGCAGGGCGTACCAAAATACCCATAATGAGAAATCTTTGATGCCGCAGATTTTTGAAAAAAGTGCATTATCTTTTCGTTCCATTTTTGATGTGAACTATTCTTAATTTCGGTACGGAAGATGTTTGTAGGAGTAAAATTTGATTTCAGCTTCACTCCTTACTTTGACATGGCATATTAATTCAGTATAAGGTACAAAGTATCGAATAAGAAGTATCGAATACAGATAGGGTACTTGAAGTGGGTCCAATTAGAGCTGTGAAGTTGGGAAATTAAGGAGTTTTTTAGTTTTTTACAGGTCAAAAACTAGGAGAAGGAATTCGCGAATCCCAGTTAAGGGGGTCTTCTCATTCAAAACCCGTTTTTTTGACCCTTTTTAAAAAAATTCTTATTTGAAAACGCAAAGAATAATTGAAAACTTTTTTTATTTATTGTATTACAAAAGGTTCAAAGCAAAAAAAAAATTTTTTTGCCTCGATACGAGGGCTGTTCAAAAAGTAATGAGACTTCAAAGTTGGTGGTGAAAAAAAAGGTGTCGTCACGGCGGCCACGATTCCGGGTCCGAAATGAAAAAAAAAAAACGGGGTTTTAATCAGTATAGATGTAATTCTCGGCTGAACCTCAAACTTAATTTTGTGATTTTTTTTTGACAAAATGGCGGCCATTCAAAAAAAAAATTTCAATTTCGGGCTTTTTTTTTGTAGTTTAGTGTAAAAAAAAAAATAGTAAAAAATTTTTTAAAATTATGGTCGAGGTTCAGCCGAGAATGGTGACAATTCTGCGTCGCTTCCACTTTGTTTCATGAAAATCGGTTCAGTTGAACTGGAGATATCATGGCCGCCAGTTCGAAAAACGTGGTTTCGAGATAAACGCGTTTCAAGTTTGAAGTAATTATTTTGGAAAAAAAAAAATCAAAAATTAAAAATGTTTAAATGCAGTTTTAAAGAGCTGACAATTCTCCGCCGAATTCACTTTGTTTCATCAAAATCGGTCCGGTAGAACCGGAGAAAACTTAACGCATAGGTCAAAATACGAGGGTTTAAAAAAAAGTTGCTCAATGAGAAGACCCCCTTAAGTTTGCAGTTGCTTGGGAATTTAGGTCACATTGGGTCACTAAAAGGACTATATCTCCTAAACTAATTCGAGGTTTCGAAAATCCTTTTGGGGGGATATTTTTGAATATCCAAGCTATAAATAAATGCAAAAAAAAAAAAGTCGAAAAAAAAAAGTTGCTCAATGAGAAGACCCCCTTAAGTTACGGAATTTTTAAATTATGGAATTTTACATTTTTGTTCTTCTTGATTTTGACTCGTAAAAAATGTACACATTTCCCAATTTAACAACTCCACAGCTTATGTCTACCCTAAAAGTATCGTATGCATATTATGGTATGACTCGAAGGAAAGCGAATGCTGTCAAGTGAAGAGGTTAAGCCGATCTTTATCATTTGGAGGATATAAAAAGAAGAGTTGCCCTAACAAAATGTTATTCAAATCAAGTATATCAAGTATCAAGCCAAATGTCCTGTTTGTGCAATTTGCTTCAATGTTTCGTCGCTTAGAATCCTATTCCAAATTGTCCCAGTTGTATTTTAAAATATTTTTTTTTATCAAATTCTCCTAAAAATATCCAAATTTAGATCTTCTGAGCACAAAAAAAAATTGATATATATGCAAAGCAAATTGGCTGCTCATTTTTTGCACCCTTCTAAGTATCATCGTCTTCCCAATCAAACAGTCATCTCATAAATCTAACTCTCACCATGGAACTAATCCCCAACATCTTTTTGCATACAAACTGGCTAAACACACACACACACACACAGGGAGAAAAAACGTATGCGTCGCTCAGCGTTTTCTTTACCTAACACCCTCGTCCTGAGAGTAGTGTTAGTGTCGGTCAGTTGATTCTTGGCCATATGCAGCAGATTAAAAGTCGATTTGACAAGCTGTGTGTGTGTGCAGAGTGCAAGGACCAAAAAAAAAGGACAAGTGGAGCACACAGCAAGTGTGTGTGAAGAAGATTTATGTGTGCAAAGGGTTAAGCGTTGGCAGGCAATTAAAAAGCAGTTAATGAAAATGCACAAATTACGCATACGCCGTGTGTGTGTGCGGAGAAAACGGAGACGAAGACGTAATTCACGCCAAAGCTGCAACTGTCCACAACTTGTTCCCCCTTTGACCATAAAAAATGATGCAGGTTGGGCGGGCCAAGGGCAAGCAGCAAGCAGCAAGCGGCTTATGGCAGTTACTTTGCACCTTTTAGGCGGCTTATGGGCCATGGAAGCGACGCATCAGAGGAAGAAGCCAAGCCAGTGCGAAGCCGAAGGCCGACATCGAAGCCAACTTTGGCCAACGTCTTCGTGTTGGTTCGCTGCCAGACAGCGCTTTAAGCCTCGCTGAGTAATTGCGCGCAAAAAATGCGCAAATTGAGCGCAAGCCAGCGCAAAAGACCCCAAAGCCCTTTCCCCCCTCTACCGAAAACTTAGTTTTCGAGTGTGTTTACTTTACGAGTTGCGTTTTGCGTGCGAAAAGTTTTACTTACGACTTGCATAAATGCAGCAGCAACTCCAACTGCAGTCCGAAAGACTGAGACTGCGAGAGAGATTGGCATGTAAAATATGCTAAAAGCATGCCATTTACTGCCAACGGGACACGGGGCAAGGGTGCTGGCGACACTTTGTCGCATTGTCAGATTTGTCAAACGTTTTGCACTGACTTTGGCGAGCAGCAGCAGCAGCAGCAGCTACAGCAGCTAAGGAATGTTTTAAACACATCAATGCATATTTTCTATGGCATAGTTTTAGGCGCTGGCAGCCATTTTTCAAATATTCAAGGAATTTACGGCACAAATTGAAGCGGTGTTCAACTGTGTGTTAAATTTGTTAAGGTCTGGTAGAGATTTTAGTTGTCTGAATGTCACTTAAGTTGCTTTTTAATAAGGAATAAAGGAAGTGTTTTAGGTAAGATCTTAAAATGCTCCCACATTGTGCATGATGACTCCAACTTGCGAGTCACATTAGTAGCTCTTTCCGAAATGGACAGTTTGAAAACATTTGTCCCAAACAAGAGCGTGGCTTCAGCGCACCTCGTCAACCTAGTCAATATTTAGTTCTGGCTTACCCACCAATTAAAAAAGAGCAGAGCTCTCTTTGCCCTCATTCGCTGCCCAGCCGTCGTTGAGGGCAGTTCAAAGCTGGGCTGTGTCGCTTTAATATCGCACACCAATACACTCTCATTTTTTGGCCTCGCTCTTCTTGAACATCGCTGCTCTAAAAACAATTATTTATGATGGGTCTGTTAAGTTCTCGGCGTAAGCCGACTATCTTTGACCATCTCATGGGTAGCTGCAAAAAACGGTACCAAATGGTTTTTGACAGATCATTAGAATCTAATGTTTTTCATATCAATGAATTTCGGCAACAGCTCAAAGCGGTCGACACCGTTATCATTTCACCTGATATCATTTCTTTAATCTAATGAATATCGTCCTTTGATGAGGTCTGTTCCGGCTCATCTCTTTTGCTCTACTGAGCCTGACTCATCGAGCGAAACTCGTTGTGCTATGGAGTTATCTAGGGTGGTTAAGGTTGTTAAGGACGAGCTGGAGACGCAATCTATCAAGATTTTCTGTCACCTTCATTGGCAACTTTCTTAAGATTGAAGTGTACATATTCATTTTAACTTATACTCAATTCACACTGCGGTCGCACGACTTTTTCTGGGGCTACGACCTTTTAGGTGTTTACATTGAGCGTACGGTCGCATAGTCGGTAATATAAAATCATCCATTTGACGGTTACTTTACATTAAATTGGAATTTATGCGTTAAATTTTCAACTTTCGGCAACAAAATGAAAAAAACATTCTATACGTGATTGCGAAAATGCAGATGGTTGAAGATATAATTACCAACTCTCAAAAGCTATACGAGGGACCTTAATGGAAAATTTCGTCGCCTTGGGAAAGGCATGGACTATTCAATAAAGAACGCAAACGCAATAATAAAGAGCAACATCTTTCTTTAATTCCATCTACTCGGTACAATAAAAAAATATTTAATCTAATGAACTATTTTTTTTCCGAGTGCTTGGCTAATATTTTCAGCATCTTCTCCTGGCTTGTGGCGAGCCGCTTTGGGATACGGTTTCGCTCTTGTGAGGACTCAAGCCGGGAGTTGAAGGCCTCGTTGCGATCCAGTTTACGCCTTTTGGTCCTCGAACTACTCCAAGAGACCTCCATGCTAACTGAACTGTCTTTCATTTTCGTGGCTACCAACTGCTAGTCACTTGTATATGGCTATGAAAAAAACACATATTTAATTGAAGACGCTTATGTTTGCAAGCTCTCCTCGGTATAACGCTCAAAATTTATGGCTTTCGTGCTGCTCAAAACTTGGGCGACTCTTTCAAAATGCACCCATAGGCATAGAGCACCGCCGGATGGTCCGACTGCAGCTTTCTCTTGGCTAAGATAGGAGTACACATAATAACATAGAGAGGGAAATTTTGATGTTAGGGAACTTACCTATATTTTCGGTGCACTGAATCTTTTTGTTTTTATACCCTTGCAGAGGGTATTATAAAATTGTCCGGATGTTTGTAACGCATAGAAGGAAGCATCTCCGACCACATAAAGTATATATATTCTTGATCAGCACGACGAGCTGAGTTGATTTAGCCCTGTCCGTCTGTCAGTCTGTCCGTCAGTCCGTCTGTTTCTATGCTATCTCCCCGTCAGTTTTAAAGCTATCCTCACCAAACTTTGCACGAAGTCTTTTGGTACAAATACGCTGCATATTTGTAGGAACCGGCCGGATCGGATGACTATAGCATATAGCTGCCATAGGAAAGATCGGTTGAAAAACTAGTCTTAGTGAGAAAAACCCTTTTGTTTTTAATGGAAATGCCTCCAAAGTACGTATTTCTTAGTTTACTATCCCTTCCCATGATTTCACTAAGCTTGGTCGAAATCGAAAGACTATAGCATATAGCTGCCATAGGAACGATCGGTCGAAAAACTAGTTCTAGTGAGAAAAACTTTTTTGTTTTTAATGAAAACGTCCTTATCATTGGCATACTCTTATTTAATATACTTTTACATAATTCTACAAAGTTTGGTCGAAATCGGATGACTATAGCATATAACTCCCATAGGAACGGTCGGTCGAAAAACTAGTTCGCGTAAGGAAAACTTTTTTGTTTTTTAATGAAAACGTTCTTATCATTGGCTTACAATTAATTTATATACTTTTACACAATTCTTCAAAGTTTGGTCGAAATCGGATGACTATAGCAAGTAGCTCCCATAGGAACGATCGGTCGAAAAACTAGTTTGAGTGAAGAAAACTTTTTTGTTTTTTATGAAAACGTCCTTTTTATTGGCATACACTTATTTTATATACTTTGGACACATTTCTACAAAGTTTTATCAAAATCAGATGACTATAGCATATAGCTGCAGTATGAATGATCGGTCGAAAAACAAGTTCTAGTGAGAAAAACTTTTTGTTTTAAATCGGATTGCCTCCAAATTTCGTAATTAACAGTGTATTATGCTTTTCCATGATTTCACCTAGTTTAATCGAAATCAGACATCTTCATAGTATAGATCCCCTAGAAAAGTAATGTCCAAAAAGTAGTCTTAGAAAAGCTTTTTTGTTTTCAATGGAAGCTGCAAGGGTATACAAAACTTCGGCCGAGCCGAAGTTAACTTTCCCCTATTTTTTTCTGTTGTCGCTGCTGGACTGATCCCAGATTCAAATCTTATGCCCACTGCTGATATAGACCAGCGATGTTCAAGAAGAGCGAGGCCAAAAAGTGAGAGTGTATTGGTGTGCGATATCAAAGCGACACAGCCAAGCTATGAACTGCCCTTAACGACGGCTGGGCAGCGAATGAAGACAAAGAGAGCTCTGCTTACGCTCATATGCCCGATTTCGGCATGCGGTCGGCTCGTGTGCGTGTAAATAGCCGATAAAGCTCGGCCCCTGTGGGCTATGGAGGAACATCGCTGATCTAGCACCTCGAGAATGACTATTTGACTTTGACCACTAGAGCTTGACTATTAAAGCTCGACAGAGTTTTGTAAATCTTTACTCTGACACTCGTTCACTTACTGCATCGTTCTTTGCCAAAGGTTCTTAAATGAGTTCTCTCCGCTTATCTTGACTGGGACAGGACAGGGAGAAAATCACCATAGAAATGCTATTGATCCAGGAAAACCTTTCGGTGGGAAAAGTGCCTAAAAAAAAAGTGAAGAAAGCGAATGAGTTGGTAAGTCAAAGTTAATCATTCCAATTATCCAGATCCTAATCAAACACAACCTCAGCTTGCTTACTTTGTCCACTTAATAGCCCACCTTTTGAGTCCATTATTCTCATGCATATTTCATTTAAAGCAACTTCCTTCCTGTACATATCAATTCGTTTGCCTGATTGAGAGTAGATTACTGTAGCCACTCCATAACCCCAAAACGCATACTCCATTCCCATGACAAACGATTTGCTATAAAGCGCAAAATTACAGGCGACATTCAACGTAGAGGGGAAAATGCTTGTAAATTTATGCGCTTGTTTGTTCGGGGAAGCGCACGGCCTGCCTGCCAGCCTGCCTGCCCAGAGAACTATTCATTTAGCGTTTTATTTATTGCGCATTTCAAGTAGGTTTCCTTGCCGTTTGCCTTCATCCTTCATTCCTAATGGATTGCGGCACACAAATCTTTAAAATTATCCGTGAAACTTGGAAAATTGGCGACAGAGCGAATTTGTAGTTTGATTTTTGATCAAAGGCCAAAAAAAAAAAAAGAACGAAGGAAATGCGGGCAATGGCTACTAAGTAAGAGCTGATTGCAGGCACATGTGAGACACTAATTGAAGGCTATTTGGCAGTTGCCCAACATTGGCCAGGCCTTGTAATGAAATTAAACTGAAATTCAAAGGCATTTTTTTCAGCAACAACAACAACAACCAATGCATAAACCATTCCGCCGATCCAGACAGATCGGCTCAGGCGGCCAAGCCTGACAGGCTACACAACTTTTGCAAGCCCAAAATCGCAAAATCCCTAAAAAAAAAAAGGGCAGCAAGGAAAACAAGGACTGCGAATAAGTAACGCAAAAATCCTCACACACATTGTAAAACGTAAAACGTAAAATATTCCTGAATGCAATTCCCATGCAAGCCGACCAGGCCTCGGCCTCCACTCACACACACACACACCACGCGGGAAAAAGTCAAACTACAGCATTGCGGATGTTCAGGACATTCAACTGCACTTTGACCCATATTCCATTCCATTTTGTTGCAAGCGGCAGAGCAGGAGCGGAGCGGCGCACAGGGCACAGTAACCACAGCTGTGGAGCTGTTGGCAGGCTCAAGCGGCTCCCCGCACACGTGCCAGGCGATTTGGTTTGAGTTATGAAGCTCTGACAAGGAAAAAATAAAACCACTCTTACACCTCGGATATGGCTAGTCCCTCTCCTTCTCTCTCTCTCCCTCTCCCTCTCGCTGCTGAATCCCGGCCATAACTAAGCGGCACCAGGCTCTGGCTATCAAAATACTTTTGTGACACTTTTTGCTGTGCTGAAATTTTAGAATTTTTCTGCATTCAAAAACTATCTTACAATTCAAATTTATGACTGAGAACTTAAATAATTTATTTATGCTCTGTAAATTCGTTGTACATCATAACCATAAATCCAAGGAGGTGACAAAACGTTGACTAGAATTTACCAGAGAGATTATAAATGAAATAGTTTGTGGACATGGAAAATCTCTAAAGATTTTAAACTGAAACATTTTTCAAAACTTTGATTTCAATCAAAAACCTCCCAAACCCTCAAATAAATATGCATTTTAAGTACTCAATCTGCAATCTCCATTTCACTCCACCCTTGTCTGTCCACAAATCACAAATCTCTCCCAGCGGCCATCCACCTGTTCCCTTAACGACCTAACTGCAGTCTCTTCTTTAGTAAGTACTTTCAACAGCAGCAGCAGCAGCAGCAGCAAACACAAACATATTTCATCAAACAAAAGGCCGAAACGACAAAATAGACAGCAATAAAATAAAAAGCCAAATGCCCAGAAACCGGAAAAAATAACCAACTAAAAATGGTCAAACATTTTTCATTTCTCCTAGACCGAGACCAGCCTGACCTGGCACACACACACTCACACACACACATTACAATTTGGCAGCAGGTGTGGGCACATCCGCAATGCAAGGTAATAAACCAAAAATACGTCATCAAAGAGGAGCTGGAGCTGGAGATGCACACACACACACGCGTGACAGGTAAACGAGGTAATTTTAATTATGGCCACACTGGAGCCGAGTCCATGTAGCTTCCTTGATTCATCAGCATGCCGCCGGCATCAGAGTCAGACATGGACGCAGTGGTGGACATTGGCCGGCATGGATGCGCGCCAATTGTGAATGGTGTGTACCATGTTGTGGGGTTGGCCTCTTAGCCAAATTACATAAATTAGCCGCGTGCGTTTTTCTTTTTTTTTGCTGTGCCTCCAAATCAAAGCTACAAAAATTTAATGGACTCCTGTGTAAAGATTTCAAAAGGACGCATCGAAAAACAAACAACGAAATATGTGTTAGAGGAGGAGGGAGTACGTGATTCGTTGGACTGGCCAAAACTGCGCGGCCAAATGTTTTGTTGCTCTGAGTTTAGGAAAGGTTATGCATTATGCTAAGAAACATGTGCATAAGTAAGCAAGGATTAATACCAAAACTATTTTCGATATTGATTCGGCCGATAGCTGTGTTTCGCTTATCAATGTACTAGTAAGACCTAAAAAAACCTAAAAATTAGAGGGGAGCTCCGGGTCGCGATTTTGAACCAACATTTTCCAATGTTTAAAGTTCGAGGCATTTTGGTAAAGGTTTTGGTTCTAAAACCTTGGTTCGGCTTACGTCTTTACCCAATTTAAATACAAAACCATTAAATTTGTTAAGCATTCAAAAACTTATTCCGAATGAACTTCAACTTAGACTTTATTCGATAATAAGCCATTATATTAGCTAGGCGATCGAAATCTTGAGTTCGGAACAGATTCTGGCTCAAATATTTTTCACACTTGGTTCAGGTATATCAGAACTCAGGGAACGAAACGGTTCGGTCCAAGACCGTTGTGCAGCCCTGCTCGTAAGTGCCTTGTCCGAAACCAAAGATCGTTTCCGTTTTAATTTCTAGTTCAAAGTTAAGAAAAATGAATGTCCTTGAATGGTACTGGACCTTTCCTTATGGAATTTTAAGACCTTTTAAGCTTTTCTTTACTTTTTATGGTTACCTTTCTAAGGCTGAAGATTTTGAGCTTAAGTTTTGTTATAAATCAACTTTGTGCATCTTGGTTTGCACGGTACTTCCCTGTTCAACTTCGATGATAAGAAGATCAACGTCGACGGCAGCAACATCGTTCGTCCCTCATAGAGCATTTGCATGCCCATCGAATCATACCAACTTGCTCAGCTGGACATCTGCCTTCTTCGTTGGCATATCTGAACTGCAAGTAACCGGCCACTCGTGCAGCAACTCCTTTAGACGCTCTTTGTTTAACAATTGCTGCCAGCTTGAGCCATCTACAAGCTCTCGAGCAAACTTGCCTGCGTTCACAGTCGTAAAATGTGAATTCAAGCTACAGACCCTGGCATCTGCACATCAACCTCAACCGAGGCACAATCGATTCTGGTTCAGTCGTGTCTACTACGCGCACATCTAAGAACCTGAACTGCAAAGCCCTCAACGCAAGGCAGTAAAGCACTCAACACAAGGCTACGAGGCTCTCAACGCGAGACAGCAAAGACCTCAACTCGAGGCAGCCACAAAGTCCTCAACCGAGGTTTGTTTTTTTTTTTTTTAGATACCTTAAGGCTAAATTTTACAATGTACTGTTACTATTTGAAGTAACTTATATTGTAGGGGGACAACCGAGGAAACACAAAGTACTCAACGGAAGCAACACAAGCCCCTCAACGAGAGGCAACATCATCCCGGCTTAAACGAACTGACTTATCAATCCCCACTCGTTGCGGCTGCGCACAAATAAACTTTGGGGTTGGAATAGGAGTTTGTGGAAGAATCACGCGACTTTGCATATATATATTTGTATCATTTCAGTGATATTTTTGATAACTCTTGATATAAACTTATCGAAACTAGGACTTCTTATTCATACCATGTTTACTAGAATTTAGGAACGAGCGGAATGATTTACTCCTAAAAGAACTTTCAAAGTTCCACATTAGAAATAGCAGACCATCTTAGCATCATATTGAAAACATTTCTCTGTTTAAGTCAGGCGAAAGCATAACATGATCTCGAGGTCGTAAAGGCAGTCAAATCAACTCATGATGCCTTCATGCTCAAAATGAATTAAATGAATTTTGACACTATAAATGTGAATGTTGGTTAAGGTTCAAATTCATTCAATTCAATCGATAAGAATTGAACTAAATTGGGAATAGAGTGAAGGTCGAATTAATTCAGTAAGTAAATCGAAAAGTAACAAAAAATGTGAGGGGGGAAAATTACGAAAGCGCGATGGAACTTGTATTCTGTAACAAAATTAAATTAAACACTGTTTAAATTTTAATTGTTTTTATAATTCAATATTAGAATTAGGAAACAATTTTCAACATTTTACGTATTATTTGCTACAATTCCCACTAAATACATATATTGATTGTTTTTCTAAAGTGGCCTTTACAAAAAAAAAAGATATGTAAATAAACTAGTTTTTTTGCTTTCCCCCACTAATTCAAATCGTTTGTTATATTCATTATTCATTCAGTCGTTTTGAGTGTTCAAAATTTTATTTATTGTTGGTTTATTTACCAGACCTGAATTACTTATGGAGAAATCGTTTTTAAGATAACTTGTTGTTTTAGAGTGGCTATTTCTTTAGAAACTTTTAACACATTGAAATTTTCAACTTATACCCTTGTTCCACTGGCACATTCTGGAGTCCATTCTCAAAAAGTGATTGTTCCTTGTTCCACTGACGAATGCTTATCACGGATTAACGCGAATGTTCAAAGTTAAATTAAAGTAAACGAATATCAGCTGTTTGAATTGCTTTGATTTGCAATTACAAATTGAAAGTTTAATTGGCCTTTAATATTTCACCGAAAAATCGAGAGTGCTTATGTCAACTGCTAGAGTGCGAGGACCATTTCGATGCGTTGATTACGGAGTACCAACGGAAGAATAGAAAGCGAAAATGACCTAGGGCATGGCAATTTGTGGGTTCATATTATTCTTATTAATTAAATTTGTTTCAATTGAAATCTTGCATACGTTGTAGAAGCGATATGGAGTGTTTTGGGAACGAGATGTGACGCATTTTTTAAGGAAAGCTTTCGCGTTAAGAGGGACAACTTTAACGTTCTTATACATAAATTGTCTACAAGGAATAGCAAAGCAGGACACGAATTTCCGGATGGCTATTCCATTAGATAAGCGAATTGCAATTGCCTTGTATACGCTTGGCTCCTCAGCCGAATATCGGACAATTGGGAGGTTGTTCGGCGTGTCGACTTCCATGGTCCTCCATTTAAATGCCTGTTCTCGGGTTCTATTCATCTGTTAAGCAAATATTATTAATAATGATTATTTATAATTTATCGATATTTATCGATAGAAAATCTAGCCGTCTAGCGGAAAAAAGCTAGAAGTGCCCGTGCGAATGTCAAATGTAGTAACAATGATTTGATCATCCGCAGCGGATGATCTGCCGAATGGACATTCATCTCTTATGGGGAAATACACAGAAAGAATGAATGACCTACAGAATGTGCCAGTGGAACAAGGGTATTAGATGAATACTTACACACACGGAAAAATAGTCTAATATTTTAATATTTACTTTTGATTTTACTATTTTCACCATTGATTTAGCGTTAAATATGAGATTCGCATGTCTAACGAGTGTACACTTTAAATTTAATATTCGAAATAGTTAAATTTAATATTGGAAATATTAAAAAAAATAAATTTTTTTAAATGAATCCAAGAACAGAAGAATTTTTAGATTTGGTTCTGAAAAACTACGATTTATATAATCTAATCAAATGTTTAGATTTTACTATGCGTTTTTTCCTGAGTGTACAAATTTTCAGACTGTTATGTGGCATCGAAGCTGAGTTACTTGAGAACGATAAGTTTTTGAAAAAGAAAAAATGGTGTCTTCGTGTGACGATTTTTTTGGAAACTTTCTGTATGACTTAAGAAATTTTCAGTCTTCCTTTCTGAAAATTGCCTTAAGGCAGCAGGTAAAATGTGCCTTAGCCATACAAAAAGGTGACAGTAAAGAAAAGTTGTAAAAGAAGCTGAATTACTTGAGAACAATTTGTTATTTAAAACGAATATTTGGAGTTTCTGTGTGTCAATTTCTTTGAAAACTTTTAACAGAGATAAGTTTCAACTAAGTTTGATTTTAAAAAATTGTTAGACTAAAATGTAAAATAAAAGCTGTTACTTTGGAAAAATTTACATAAATAAGAATATTAGGTGTTTCCGAGTGGCGATTTTGTTGAAAACTTTTAATGAATATAAATTATCAACTTAGTTTGATTCTTTAAAATTTTCAGACTGATATGTGCCATAGAAGCTGAGTTACTTGAGAACAATTTGTTTTCCATTAAAATATTTGGTTTTTCCGTGTGGCGATTTCCTTGGAAACTCTCTCCAAACATTAGTTATTCATTAAGTTAAGTGGACGTACATTTTCAGACTAAAATGTGTTATAGAAGCTAAGTTATTTGAGGAATAAGAATATTTGGTGTTTCCGTGCTGCGATATCTTCGGAAACTTTTTTCAGAGATTAGTTATCAACTTTGTATAATTCCTAACAAATTTTAGACTAATATGTGCCACACAAACTGAGGTATTTGAGGACAATTTGTTTTTTAGTATAAATATATGGTGTTTCCTTGGGGCGCTTTCGTGAAAACTTAAACTCAGCTCAACTGCGACTTTTCCATCAACAGAAATGCAGATGTTATAAGTAAGAGTAATAATTACGGAAATTCTATTGAATGAGAAATTATCATCCATTTAATACCAGCATAATATCTACCCTTACCTAAGTAATATTACCTATTTGCTAATTTTCTATCAATTTTTATCCCATTTTCCTAGAGCATCAACAACTTCGTCCACGTCAAATGCCAAATGTGATGCCATTTTTTTGTTGTGCCATTCGGCCCGCCAAACATTACTATAACTGATTTCATTAGAATCCATAGCCTGGCATTGGCTGGAGCTGCCATTGCCGTTCCCTGAACAGTGGTTTGGTGGTGGCTTTTTTCGGCGGTGCACCACTGCGTATACGTAATGTTGCATTTTTAGTGCTCGCAGTCGTACCCATCCCGTCGTCGTCGTCGTCGACGTCGTCGTGGCCGTCGCTTGTCTGCGGCTCTTGTTGTACATTTTTGCTGCAGTTTGGGAATTGGTTGTCCCATTCTGAGCCACCTACCCCCCATCCTCTCCTTTATACGGTTGGGTTGACTGTTTTGTGCATTTTTGCGCATACCTTTGGCATTTTGGCAAAGTCAAAGGTTGCCCCCAAACCCGCCCTGACCTGACCACTTTCTTGTTGCGTTTTCTTTTGCGGTAATAAAATGGAGCCAGCTTGGTCCTGGGCGAAATATGGGCCCAGGTCTCGCACACATCGCACATCGAAAGAGGTAATTTAATTTATGATGCAGTAAAATTGAAAATCCTCCCGGGCATAGCGCCCGAGATGAAGCTGAGCCAGAAAGACAGAGAGAAGGGAACGAGGACAGTATCTTCTGCCTTTTTGGTGACATGCTGCTTTGCCGTTCTGTGTGTGTGGTAGCCAGGTAGTCTGGTAGCCAGGTGACAGTTACAGATGCCCAACTTGTTGGCCGGCTTAGAGACGAGCGAAGATTTTGCATGCGAACGCGTTTGCTCTGGACTTGAACTGATGGGCATGGGGAGATGGGGATTACACTGTGAGAAATGCAAGATTGGAATAGGCCCAATGGCAAGGAAAATGAATGCAAGCGGAAGCGAATGAAATTCGGGGCTTTTGTCAGATCTTATTGGGATTTTCACAATGGATAGAATCTGAGAGGCAAGTAAGCAATCCAATGTGGGAAAACTTCCTTCCACAGAAGATCGTCCACTCGCTTTGCGCAGTGCAGCTATTGTCAACGCACGAGCAAACAAACCCACCCTAAGGAATCAACAGGGAACAAAAATACACCGAATATAGCCCATCGTTCCGTAGGATAACCAAAAACTGATAACACACTGGCCGCACAGCAACTGCATCCATCTGGCTGGCGGACCCATGGCTTTGCATATTAAATATGCAACTGAAGCACGCGCAGAGCTCAGCTCAACCACGACAAGGCCATAAAGTACCTGGGAAAACACCAGCAGCAACAACAACAACAACAAAAACATCAGGAACAATAACGGCGAGGCCTATCGCAGTCCGCTGTAAAAGAATTACGAGCCGGCAAGGACCAGAACCAGTACCAGCACCAGGACCAGGACCAGGACACTGAAACGGCAGCAGCAGCAGCACAGATATGACGTGCATCCAATCATTTTAACGCAAATAAACCACAACAGATGGCGCTGCGTGTGCCTTGTAAGTTGACGCACGAGTAAGCGCGAGCCATGGCTTTCCCCCACGAGACAGACTGACAGACAAGTCCTACCGATGCACTCGGGTAATGGATGCCACATGGCAGCTTATCACAACAGAAAACGTAAGATGCGCGGACCTGCGGTCACTTGGACGCTGCGGGACGATTGGAATTTTTGTCGCATTTACAACGGAGCCCAGCTTGTGGCCAGCTGCGAGAGCCGGGAGAGCTGCTGCTGCTGCTGCTGCTGCAGATAAATCTCATGAAATAATTACACGTGTTACAGTAAATGCTGTTAAATTGCCAGTGCACCCTCCTCCAACCCAACACCAGCCCCTGGGATGCAGCCGCACACTCTTTCTACTTCTGGCCAAGGCATGTAAATGCATTCATGAATGAGTGGACTGCATAAATGCCACCAGGACGTAAACGGGATCTGTGAGTGTTTCAATTTACACAGCACGCGCACACGCACACTCACACACACACACACACAGAGACACACACTCAAAACGGGCGGAGGAAGCCGCAGGACTTATGCCCAATTGGGAAAATTATTTTGTGCCACTGCGGCAAAAAATATTAAAAAACATGTTTACGTGCACTGTTACAGTAGAAACTCGATAAAAACTAAAATGGGAAAAATATTACTTAACCTTGAACCAAACATTAGGATTTATATATCAATCCCTCCTCTGCTCGGAAAAAGTATTAATACCTTTCCTAATTTTCTTAATATTTTGAAAATCATATTCAAACTTTGAGAAGCGAAATAAACCAAAAATACAATCAAAATATATTAATATACAACCACCTTAACAATTTCAAAGACCAGGGGCTATTGTACTTTATAAACATCTTTACTGCTGGCATAATCCAATGATATAATGATATATGAACTCCATTTCGTCGTCTGAGAGTTCAAGAACGATTTTACCGATATTGTAGTGCTGGAATAAGGAGCAGAAGCTGAAACATAAACAGCATCTTTGGGGACACACCGGAAATGCATTAGATCTAGGAAGCTCCTATAAAAAAGGGGAACAATAGGAAAGCGAAAGGCTTTGAGAAGACGATGAGTCTAAAATTGAAATACTAGGTATGTATTAAAGAAGGCGTAGCGCCATCTGTCATTCACCAACAAAAGTAATTTCGTTTAGTTTGCAATTCGAACGTCGGTTAAATTACTTGCATATTGTTCTTACGTGTTTTATGATTGTAAAAGGTTGGTAAAAAACGAAACATCCGATTTTGACAAATCTTTGCAGATTTGTGTGAAAGTATTTAAAATAAATATTTGCCAGTTTTAAGAACATTTCAACACAAAAAAAAAGGTTTCAGACCTTACTTTTTTATGGGAGCTATACTATAGAGATGTCAAATTTCGACCAAACTAAGTGGAATCATGAAAACGCATATTGACATAATAATAAATACGAAATTTAGAAGCGTTTCCATTAAAAACAAAAAAATTTCCTTACTAAAACTAGTTATTCGACCGATCGTTCCTATGACAGCTCTGTCCTCCGCAAGGGTATAACAAATGCATTATCGATATACCATTTTTCACCAGGTAGTTCAACAATTTGGTCTATTTGTGTGTGTGTGAACAATGCCAGCAAAACGCGGGGGAGGCTCTTTGGGCCGTTGAACGAATGAAGCAACAAACAGGCGAAATAGTAGAGCAGAAAGAATTCCAGCATGATAACACCCTGTTATTCGTTTGCGATGATATCACTTAAATCATTGCCTTACTTAAAATCATCGCCAAAGTCCCGTAGTGTAGAAAAAAAGAGCTATAAAGGCCTATTCTCAAATCAAATAAAAATTATTTTTGCCATTGCACAGCTGTTAAAACTAACAAGTAAGGGAGCTGTAGTCGAGTGCCCCGACTACAAAATACCTTTTTCCCTTGACTTCTTGTGTTTTCATACACATATACACACACTCATACATACACACTCACTCTAACATACGCACACACGCACGCGCAAACGCGGTAACTGACAATGCAAGGCCCCCCCCCTCTCCCACAAGCAAAATTGAATCGTATATAACTTCGGTGTTTTTTGTCCGATCTTAGTGATCTTTTCAGAATAGAATAGATATTGGGCCTTACTTGATATATATAAAGTTTGGAAGGTCTATCTTAAAAATTGTGGCTCTGAATTAGAAATAGACCTTTCCATTAAAAAACAAAAAAATTTTCCTCACTCGAACTAGTTTTTCGACCGATCGTTCCTATGGCAGCTATATGCTATAGTCATCCGATTTCAACCAAACTTAGTGAAATCATGGGAAAGGATAGTAAACTAAGAAATACGTACTTTGGAGGCGTTTTCATTAAAAACAAAAAAGTTTTTCTCACTAAAACTAGTTTAGCAGTAAATACAGATAAGTGTGCTTCAGTGCCCAATCCACCCGCCTTACCACCTGACCAGAAGTATTCTTGCACGGTCAGTTTATGAAGCACAACGTTGCCTTTCAATATCTTGGAATCACCTTAGATATAGAAGACTGACATTTGAGCATCTTGTCAAGGCAACAACTCAGCCAGTGGCACAGCGCATGGGATGACTACTGCACCCTAAGAAGAAGGTTCTGATACAAGGGCATTCTGTCTCCAGTAAGTTCTACTCATCTATGGCACCGCTGCGAAGACTCATTTGAGCAAAATTAAAGTGGTCCGGGCCAACATTATATAGTCCATACTTCTGAGTTGTTGAAGCTACGAACTTGAAATTTGGTTTATAGGCTGGTATTAGAAAGTTGGATATTTTATAAAGCGATCCGCCAAAGGAATCGTAAGGATCGCATGAACGATGCTCAAGTTATGAACAAAACAAAGTTCGCTGCAGCAGCGCAGTAGCAGCGCTGCTTTCAGCTGCTACTGCAGCAGCAAAACACATACTTTGCATTCAATTTCTTTGGTACAGAGTATACTATAGTACTTGTTTTTACTACGAACTTGAAATTTGGTCTGTTGGTTGGAAATGTGGAGTGGAATATTTGACTGGTTCAGTTCATCAATGGTTCAGAGTCATATCTCAAAAGCTTTTTAAGCTAAAAATTAAATACTTATTTGGTCTGTGGGTTGAAAATGTGAAATTGAGTATTTTGCTGGTTCAAAACCGGTTTCGAAGCTGTTCAAAAATAGAACCGGTTCAAATGTGGTTTTGAACTTATTAAAGCTCAAACCTACAATTTGCTGTGTAGCCTGGTACTATGAAGTTAGACAATCTCCCAGCTTCGAACCATCCAATTGAACCACTACAAAAACGATTCAGGTCCACACCTTTTGATTTGAAAAGTGGTCTGAAGGCAAAGCACAAACGCTTTGAGTACTTTTAGAGCAGCTATGTTCCTCCATAGCCCCCAGGGGCCGAGCTCTATCGGCTATTTACACGCACACGAGCCGACCGCATGCCGAAATCGGGCATATGAGCCTAAGCAGAGCTCTCTTTGCCTTCATTCGCTGCCCAGCCGTCGTTGAGGGCAGTTCATAGCTTGGCTGTGTCGCTTTGATATCGCACACCAATACACTCTCACTTTTTGGCCTCGCTCTTCTTGAACATCGCTGTTTTAGAGTACTTTGCTGAGGGCGCACTCTGGGAGCGCCGTACCTAGCTTGTTGTTCCATGATTTGGTCTACGTCGTCTTTATAATTTAAAGCTCTCTCTCCTCTTTGTTGAATACGTAAGCTGTCTTACGCTAGTCTTGTTCTCTCTCTCTCCTCTCTATATCCAGTAACCTAACATTGTCAAAATCAGCTGTGTGGCCAGATGTCATCAAATGTTGAGAGAGCGCGGTGGTCTGCTTGCAGTTCTTTGCGTCTCCGTTGTTGTTTGCTGCTCCTATTTGTATTTCAAAAATCTTGTTGTTGTTCCTTGCGTAGTTGATCTTTTGTATTTGTAAAAAGTTTCCTTGTGTTTGTGTGATCTTTGTAAGCGTACGTGAAGTGAGAATTTGTTGGTAATATTTTTGTAATTCATTGTTTGTTTGTTACTTTGTCTACGTATGGAACACTTATGTAAATTCTATCTGTTTTCCTTATTTGGGTTTGGGTCGGATTGTTTCGCGATGAGCGATTCGATCAGTTGTCCCGGGTAGTTGTTTTTAATTAGATTTGTTTTTAACTTAAGATATATTTCGGGCCTTTATATTTGGTCGCTTAATTAATTTTTTGAGAAAGAAGTTGATATGAGTGAAAGTTGATGATGCGCCCTGTTGCCAATTCCTTTGTATACCATTTAAAAAGTAGTTTCCTGTTTCTCTTTTGATCTCGGTGTCCAAATACGCAATTGCTTCGTTTTCTCCGTTTCTATCGACTTTAAAATTGCCTCATTTTCCTCTTTTCGTATAATGCAAAATATGACATCAACGTTTAATTCCTATTTTTATCATTTCCATAAATTGTTGATAGCCAATTTTACGGTTGTTTCGTAAATAAGGATATGACGTCAAAAGATATTTGGTTTCAATTTTTGCCGTAGTCAGATATTTTCGTTTTTCCGAGAGAGGGCTCAGTCCTGGAACTCCATCTTTAGTAACTTTGCAAGAGTGATTCTTCTTCGGATTTTCAGATTGATGTTTTTGTCGCTGGTAATCATCGTTCAGGGAGACAAAATCCTTAACAACCTAAAAGTTGTAGTCTCCCATTGTCTAAGACGCGTAGAATCTCTGCGAGTTGATACTAGGTACTTCGTAAGAAGTAAAGGGATCTGCTACTATTGTGGCTTGGCACTGACATACTCTTCCAGCTCGAGTACAACTGGAGGTTAGGCATAGAATAGAACTTACAAGTCGAAGAGTAAAAGAATGACTTATTCTTTGCTGGCTATCTAGGTTTTACTGTGAAGTCCATAAGCATACGCATATTTTGGGGGCTTTTAAAAATAAATTGAAAATCAACTGCGGCTCATTAGCGGTTGCCTACATTTCGGGGTCTGAGCGGGCATTAAAATTGCATGCGGCCAACGTCTGCCAAGTGTTAATTGCAAAATTAGGCTGCATCATACACACACACACACTCACACAGATACACGCACACACTCACACACATTTATGCATATTTATTTAACTGTTGACAGACGACCATTTTTGGACCACAAAATGTTTGCAGTCAATGGGTTTTTGGTTGGCCATTTTATGGAGCATTATTATTGGCTTCGCTCTTTTTTGCTCTTGTTGTAATTTTTTTTTTTTTTTGGCGCAACGCCGCCGCATTGAAGTAATCACATAAATCACGCAACGCTGTAAAAGCGTCGCCATTATGACTCTCTCCGATAAAACTCTCTGCCAGGATCTATAGAGATAAAAAGGCTTTATTAAGCATAATGCGGTCATAAAGCCAGTCGAGCCCGTCGAGCCAATCGTCGAGAGTTCATAGAAAGAGAGTTGTAAGTACTCTCGGCGGTTGCAAAAGGATTACGCCAAAAGGTAGGGCCAGCGCTGGATGGATGATTGATGAGGCATTGCGGCTAATTCTTAGAGCCGGCTTTGTTTTTACGTCTCTCAATAAACTGTAAATCATGCTAGGCTACTGCGTGCCAAGTCATAAATACGCCGGATACGGATACCAGAGAACGGGCTGAACTGAAAGTTGCTCTAAAAGCGGCATGCAGCTTTTTAATTAAGGCGCAGCGACTGGGAAAAAAAAATAGACACAGAAGTGCAGGAAAGGTTGCAATGGCAGGGATTTGAGATGTTAACTGTATACCCTAACAGTGGAAGTAATAGAGAGAGAGTGGATTTATCATGAACTAGAGTGAAGAGTAGTTCCATTGTGACATAGCTCAGTTTAACCTTGTGAACTTATCAAGCTAGACCCATCTACCTACTTGATTTGCAAACATTTCCATTTCCTCTTCACGTCCAACCTCTTCACTTAGTAGACCTACCCTTCTTTTTTTTGTTGCAAAACTGTGGAAAAACCAAAGACAAATGGCCAAGGCGCGAAATGTTTGACAACAGCGTCGCGCTACAGGGCAAAGCCATCTGTCAAAGCCGCCTGGCAGCGGGCAAATTGAAATGGCAGCGCCATTGCAATTATCGCCTCAGCTTCCCATTTTCCCGCTAGATTAGGCCCAACTGGCGATATATAACCGAATTAGCGCCGCGGGGTTGCGCTTTTAAAATGACAATTTTTTTTTTTTTTTTTTGGTAGTGCCTCCAATTCCACTTCCACTCGCATGTCTATCGCCACTTGAACCGTCATGCATCATTTTTGGTGCCTGCAGCCTGTAATTTTTGCAAATTTTCGTCGACTCGCCTAGCCTCGACTCGACTGCAGTGCATCTTTTCGTCATGGCGTTAGATTTATGAACCTCACCCCGACCCCGACCCCCGGGAAGCCCTCGCCGACTTTCCTGGCCATATTGTAAATCATTTCCAAATTATTTAGTCGTTCTCTATTCATATATAAATGTGTGTAGCATGTATATTCATATTTTTGGCGCCTTTGGCTGAAGGGTTGAGTGGCCAGAGTCTCTGAGAATGGGGGATGGGGATGAGAGGATGAGCGTCGAATGTGGCACGTGATTGCGTTATAAATTACAAGCCATTGGATTCATTTTTACTTTTTTTCAGGCCGCCTGCTGGTCGTTAAAGTGCGCTCATTGTATGGCACAAGATATTGTACTTCAACCATTGAAATGCAAAGTCATATTCGCACAAGGATAACTCACAGCAATTACATTTGGTTGAACTCATTTTCTTTTTGGTTTAAATTTTAAGCAGTTATACTGACTCGCAATTCTTTAAAAACCATTATTTTGCCTCATGTAGTAAAATCCTGAATTATCCTACCTGATACCTAATTAAAGTCAAGTAAACCCACTTTGACAGGAGACAGCTACAGTATGAGACAGACAGCGGCACAGAGATATATGTATTGTCACCGCAGGTCAGCCCCAGGCTTAAGCTTTTAGAATACGATGTATGACGACATCCTAAGACAGCCACTTCTGGATATCAGATATGCGGACGATATGGTGCTGGTAGTTGTGGCAAAAGAAACAGCAGAGAAATGATGCAACGACGGTCTTGGCTTAGTGGCTCAACAGACCGAGGCTGTTCTTTTCAGCAGCAGGAAGGCTGTGCAGAAGGTACTTAATACAATTACAGTCGTAGTTTACGAAATGACCTGGTAAATGAGGAGAAGACGAAGTACCTACTATCAACGCGCAAGGAGTCTACGCTTGGACAATTTGTAGCAATGGGATACTAAAACTTCAAGGTTGTTAAGGAACTTGTCTACCTCGGAACGACGATAACCAGCGACAACAACACCAGTCTGGAAATCCGAAGAAGAATTACTCTTGCAAACCGATGTTACTACGGGCTCAGTAAGGAGTTCAGGAGCGGAGCCCTCTCTCGAAAAACAAGTCACTTATCATCCCAGTCTTGCTATACGGCGCAGAAGCATGGACAACAACAACAAAGGATGAGGCAGCAATTGGCGTGTTCAGAGAAAAGTTCTTCCGGAGGATTTATGGACCTCTAAAAGTTGGCAACGAATTTCGCATCCGAATGAATCACGAACTGTACGAGCTTTATGGGGACACTGGCTTGTCCAGCGCATAAAACAACAGCGGCTGCACTGGATTGGACATGTTACCCGTATGGATGATAACGCTCCAGACAAACGGTGAACGGTAGATTCGAAAACCGAATGGTCTCCTAAGAGGGTACAAAGTCAAAAACAAGGGGCACTTTTAGCAACTTTAAGCTCAAATTACTAAAAATCTCGACGTGATGGACAATTTCTGGAAATCGCCAGCTTGCTTAGCACACGAAAATCATCACCAACCCTACCAACTTGAATATTTTGCAAATTCGGTGATTTTTTGCCGTTGTTTTATACCTCCCATTCCAAATGCCGTCTACAACCCGTCTATCAAATCTTCACAATAATCAGGCTCAAATCAAAATTTGCAAATTTCGCATCTTTGGACCATGAGATCAAGAGCTACATTTACCGCCCCTGGATCGTATAAGTGGCTTTCATAAATACCAGAGGCACGACCAGTTCCCGTAATTGTAGCTGTGTGAAACCCCGGTTTGGTGCATGACATAAGGGAAGGAAGCATCCTTCTTTACGCATTTTGATAGTGTTCGGTAGAGAGGAGAGAAACACATTTGATTTGGTTTTTTCGCTCTTAGGCTTCTGTCAAGCTGAGACCGGTTGCTGAAAACGGTCTTTTGTTTGTATGCTATCAGTGTGTGCTTCTTAGCCACCGACGTAAGCACGTTTGTTGTATGCGAAAAACTATGTTCTCATTATCTCTCATCTTACGCTATCTCTGATGACTTTGTTCACGCAATCTTTTTATACCTTGCAGAGGGTATTATAAAATTGTGCGGATGTTTGTAACGCATTGAAGGAAGCATCTCTGACCACATAAAAATATATATTCTTGATCGGCGTGCTGAGTTCATTTAGCCATGTCCGTCTGTCTGTTCCTGTCTCGTCCGTGCTGTCCGTCTGTTGTTTCTATGCTATCTCCTCCGTCAGTTTTAAAGCTATCCTCACTAAACTTTGCACGAAGTCTTCTGCAAATACGCTGAACATTTGTCGGAACCGGCCGGATCGGATAACTATAGCATATAGCTGCCAGGGATCGCTGTCAGTAAAAATTAGTTCAGTGAGGGAAAACTTTTTGGTTTGTAAGGAAAACGTCCTTAACATTGGCAAAATACACTTAATTTATATACTTTTGCCACATTTCTACAAAGTTTGGTCGATATCGGATGACTATAGCATATAGCTCCCATAGGAACGATCGGTCGAAAAAAACTAGTTCGAGTGAGAAAAACTTTTTGTTTTTAATGAAAACGTCATTTTTATTGGCATATTCTTATTTTATATACTTAAACACATTTCTACAACTGAGGCTTTTAATCAAATGTTCAACAGCGGATGTGTTCCGAAAAAGTTTTCAAAAAACATTATTTACCCATTTTTAAGAAAAGAGACCCTAACGAGGCAGGAAACTATAGGGAATCTCGTTTCTGAATACGCTGTTAAAAACTTTCACTTCAGTAATATTAACGCGTCTAAACTATTTCCTTGAGGTACATAAGATACTAAGTGAAAACCAGTGGGTTCAGAAAAGGATACTCCACAATAGACAGCATATTCGTACTAATGTCAATTTCCAGAGTTCCTGAGGGCAAATAAAAAACTATACCTCTTTTTTATTGACTTAAAGGCAGCCTTCGATACAATAGACAGAAATTTATTGTTCTACAAACTTTCGGCTATGGGCATTTCGTCCAAAATCACTAATGTATTGAATAGTCTGTACGAGGAAATAAGACTGCCGTATGGGATGGAAATAACCTTTCGGTTTGAGACCAATCGTGGAGTCAAGCAAGGTTGCATCATAAGCCCGTTATTATTTTCTTTGTTTATTAATGATATCGGAGATCATCTAAATGGTGGCGTGCACGTTTCCGGCGGTAGCGTCTTAAAATACCGCCGATGTATGCGGATGACATAGTTCTGCTTGCTGAATCACCATCGACGCTCCAGGAGATGATCCCCAAGACGGAAGCAAATATTTGCCAAAAATGGGGATTGATGGATTACTACGGAAAAATCCAAAGGTGGTAGTCCGGAAGGGAAGAGGTAGGATGTGGCAAGAAATAGAAAACTGGACACCCGGTAAATTCAACTGGAATCGATGAAAATGTACAAGTACTTAGGGATTAACACCAAATATGTCCTTTAAAAGGCAAAGTGAAGCTTGAGAGTCCAAAAGAGCGTTAAATAGCACGTGGAAAGCTCATGGGAAAGAAAAGTGTGAGCGCCAGTACTAAGTACAAAATGTTCCAAGCAACCTCAGATCTATTATGTGCTATGCAGCGGAAGTTTGGGGATGGAGGCATGAAGAGGTGGAAAACTGCTAAGGTTCTTTTTACAAAAAAATATTCTTTCGCTAAATAATACGCAAACTTATGCCATTCACTTGGAGACAGGGGGATCACGGGAGTTGTTTGAATACACGATGCAGACCACTTTAACTATGTTAATAAAATATTTCGACGCTACCGGAAGACAGATACCCACAAATAGTAGCAACTGCTCTAAAGAGTCGACTTCACAATTTTTTCCAAAATGGGAGGAACTTGCTGTGGAACACAGAGGAGGACCTGGCCGTTTCCAATCCCTCGACTTGGAAGGACGGACATGGAAACTGCTGGCGGCCAATCCAAACAAAAATCGTGGCGTTCGTTCAACGTGCGCGCAAGCGAAACTCGGAACAAGTACAAGATTCTCGACTATGAGCTAGAGATGAAACGTATTTCAAGAACAAATCGAGACCTTAACCATATCTTATATATTCAGAGCTAGAACTGATACTGGCCCTTAATTACATGCCATATGGTCGAGGGAGACGCGAGGGAAATGAGCTCTGCAGTCTCTGAATATGAACGCTAGAGAGGATGTTGCACACTTCATAGCCATCTGCCCAATTTTGAAGGAGTTCAGAGTCTGCCTGCTCACGATGGATGAGTTCAAGGTGGTGTTGAATGGGTGCAATCCTGGAAGCAGTTGGGTAAATATCTGCTGAGTCCTTCAAAAGTATAGAGCGAACATCTTGGTGGAAGCTTCTTAGGAAATATTTCGCCTCTAAACTAGGTTAATAAGAGCCTGGGGCTGGTCCTTAGGGAGTGAAAGATCTGCTATCTCGCGACGAGCGGGAAGGCAGGTGGTGTAACTCGAAAGGGTGGGACTTCCTAAAGCTCTATGGATGAATAATATTGCACTGTTCTAGTTATAGAATAAGGGTGACGGCAATAATCAAAATCGTTAGTATATCATATAAACTGCAGTATGAATGATAGGTCAAAAAAAGTTCTAGTGAGAAAACTTTTTGTTTTAAATGGGATCGCCTCTAAATTTCGTAATTACAGTGTATTATGCTTATCAATAATTTCAAGTTTGGAAATCAGACATCTATATAGTATAGATCCCATAGAAAAATAAGGATTATTTATTTATAGACACCTTTACTATTCTGTTACTATTTGAAGTAACTTATATTGTAGGGGATGTTATTCTATTGATTTATATTGTTACATGTTTGTGGTTTGTTTTTGTGTGTGCTTAGGTGTAAGGATTATAACTCCAAGATTAAATTTTAGGTTGGTAAAGGGGGTGAAGGGGGTAATGGTTTTTAAATTGTCTAGCCGGTAAGTTGGAGTCTCAATCAGGTTGTGTGCAGCCAATTCGTAGCCTATGCTTGGACTAAGTCCTCCGATTAATCAGGTCACCTGGGTGAATTCTTAAGAGCCTGCGTCTTGCCCTGATTCCGTTGATCCTACGCGATCGAAGTAAGCGCCTGCCGTGGTTGTTTGGGTTGGCGGCGACCTTGTTCAAGTACCTCGCTGCTTGGTTGTTGATTGTGTCGCCGACCATCGGAACGCCACAATCTCTCTCAATGTCTCGAGTTCGGATGAACCACTCGGCTCCAGTAATCCTCCTCATGATTTTGTCCTGGAAGACCCTGATTTTGTTCAGGTGGGTCGCGGCGATGCCATACACCTGAACGCCGTACCTCCAAATCGGTGCCAGGATCACTTTGTATATGACGACCTTGTTCCTTAGCGAGAGTTTGTTGTTGGCGTTGAGTAGCCAACTCATCCTCTTCGCCTTGCTGTGAAGCTTGCTTGCAACTTCGGCGGTATGTTGTTTAAAGGTAAGCCTCTTGTCAAGTGTCACTCCAAGATACTTGTGGGCCGTTTTGTGAGGGAGGACCTCTCCATGCAGAAAGACGCCAGGGCTACTGTCTCTTTTGAGCGTGTGGGTGACAGATACGCACTTTTCGGGGTTAATGGAGATGTTCCAACGACAGGCCCAGTTCTCAAACCTTTTGAGATACTCTTGCAACGCGTCTGTTACCGAGTATACGCATCTGTCACGCGCCATGATCGCCGTGTCGTCGGCGAAGGTGGCGATTAGAAGGTCCTGCGGCTCCTCAGTTGGAATGTCCAAAGCAGTAGGCATGTCTGCTGTGAACAGGCTGTAGAGTGTTGATCCCAGAACGCTACCTTGAGGTACTCCTGCTCGAATCCTCTTCTTCTGGGATGCAAGGCCACTCCTGACAATTTAAAATGAAGATATTTTTGGATTCTTACGCAAGTGCTAAAAGAGGTATATCTCCATTGAAAAAATCGCAGAATTTATTGGGATAGTTCATTTCAAAGCTAAGGAGTGGTACTTTCCGATGAAATCAATGAGGGTCCAAACAATAGAATGAATTCCCCGAAAAACTCTCCTAAAAAGGGTCAAAATAGACTCTTTTGGCAACTTTAAGCTCAAATTTCTAAAAATCTCGACGTGATGGACAATTTCTAAAAACGCAGTCTTGCTTATCATCTAGGATCACTACCAACCCCTCCATATAATGAAAAAGTCGAATTTTGTTGCCTTGTGTTATTTTTGTACAGTAGACAATTTACCAATTTTGAAAACATGAATTCAAAATGGTATGTCTTCGGTTAAAAAAATCTCAGAATTGTTTATGATAGTTCATTTTAAAGCTAAAGAGTAATTCTGTACGATAATAATAGAGTTACAACAATAGCAAAGGTTTCCCTTAGAACGGGTTAAAAAATGTCAAAATAGCCAGTTAAAGCACCTTTAAGCTCAAGTTTATAAAAATCTTGATCTAATAGAACATTTCCGAAAACAGATTCGTGTTTAGCACACCAAAATCATCTAGAATCACCACCAATCCTTCAATATTCTGAAAAAAAAAGTTTATATTTGGTTGCCTTGAATAACAAACGCTTCAAATTTGTTCCAAATCATTATATCAAAACGAGCTCTACAGACTACAGACACTACAAACCACAGTCGAATTTAGTTACCTTGTTCTTCTCGTTTTTCATCATTTGGGGGTCGCGTAATTATTTTTCAAACCTACTAAATTTGTTTCTCGCTTCAACTTCAAATTCATCGTATCAAATCAACTACAAACTGCACATTGTCAACCCTCCCCACCCCAACAACCCAAAACATTGGGGTTAACATTTTGCTATGATTTATTTTGTCTCCTAGATTGATTTTTGCATTTACAATTTAGTCACTTATGGGATAGTACACAAATTGTTCATTATTATGCACCACCCTCCACCTCCACACCGCCATGCCGACGGCGCTGCATATCGGTGACAGATAACGCTTTGGCATGCAAATCATATTTGCCCATAGGTGGCGCTTTCACAAATCGTTTTCTGTGCCTCGCTGGGCAGCATATTAAATGCCAGTTTGTAGCAGGTAATTTAATATTTATTATATATGCACAATATGCTGCCATTATGTTTGCATGATCTGTCAATCTGCCCAATTGCCTGGCCCCTCCTCCGCCTCCTCCCGCTCCGGCGATAAAAACGAGGCGAACGAAGTGCCGCTATCTATTTATATCGCTTTTGGCTTTTTCGCTGGCGGCAAACGAAATGCAAAAAGAAACGCTGAAAAGTCCTAACGAACGACACCTGCACCCTTTTCGGTGGCTCCAGCTCCAGGACCAAGTCCAGGTGGTTGGTGGCGTGAGGCCGTTCGCTTCTTGTTGTTTGCATTTGTTGGCCGTTTCTTTTTGCGATACACTGAAATTGTTGTAGCACGAATGTTGTAAATCAAAAGTAGGCGAGTCACACGAAGGCTCTTCCTTGCCTCCGCCTATTTGACTGGCAGGCCGAGCGGATAACGCTGGCAATTATCGCGCTTGTGTTGCACGAACAGCGGAAGCGGCAGAGGCGCCACATCATGTTACCTTTTTGCCCTAGCTCTGGCATCCTCGATTTTTTTCGGTGCAGCAAAAAAGCCAAAAAGAATCAACACAACAAACACACAGAGTCGCTGTTGTCCCGAAATATGTGCAGGTGCTGGTGCAGGGGAATCCCCCTCATTCTCAGTCATTGAAGTCATTTATTGCCACCAATGTTTGGCGTTGTTTTTTGTGTTTCGTTTTCTTTTTTTTTTTTTTTTTGACTGACTCTGTTTTGTTTGAGTTGGAGTTGGAGTTGGACAACTGTACTTAGTTCGTTTGGCTGTACAAGGTGGTCCGTTTCGTGTGCAGGATGTGTTTGCAATTTGTGGACACGCCGACCTGACCGTCACTTGATGGCAACGGCTATTGCTGTTGTTGTAGCTCTTCGTAGCTGTCGATTTGGCCGTTAATTTGCCATGTGGTTTAAAACTGCGCTTCGCTTTGATGATTGAGTGGGATTAGGACTGCCAATCCCATTCTCGGTGTAGTTTTGATAAGCCATTTGTTTTAGCTTTGTTTGCCCAAGGAGCCGCACGAAAGATGACGTGTGGCTCTTCGGCTTACCCATTAAATGAGTTCTAAAGCAAAACATGCCAAGCGATATATGTATGTTGGTTTTCTCCCATTTCCATTCCCAGCCTGGGGGGAGGTAAACAATATTGAAATATGCCAAAAAAAAAAAAAACACAAACGAACAAAGTAGTTTAAGAATGTGGGAAGGCGCTTTCATAAAAAAAAAACTAACTCTAAAAAGTAGGCAACAAAAAGATTAACAATTTGTAAAGACTGCAATGCAATCAGCATGATGGGAAAGAAAATGAAAATGAATACAAAATAAGTTAATTAAAATTAAAACTAAATATAAAAATCACTTTGGACACCCGCGGTTCCATTTAGTTTACTCATGTCTCTCATTTATACCGACAAGCTATGCCATTTAAATGTTCACTTAATTGTTGACAGCTGCTTTGCTTGCACGTGTTTTAGATCGTCTTTGATTTTTACCTTTTCAAAAAAATGGATCAAAAGAACTGTATCAAATTTTGTGTGAAAAACGAAAATTAAGTGCGCGGATGCATTCCGAATGTTGACTGTGGCATACGGAGAAGCTACCTTGGACCGAAGCAACGTTTATCGGTGGTACAAAATGTTCTCAGAAGGCTGAGAAGATAAGAACGACGAAGAGCGTGCCGGACGACCGAGCACTTCAGCTAACAGACGAAAAAATTAATGAAGTGGAGAAATGGTAGTGGCCACTCGTCGAGTCACCGTTAGAAGTTGCTGAGGACCTAAACATATCGGTTGGCTCGTACCCATTCGATTTTTATCAATGATTTGGGCATGGGACGGGTAGACGCGAAAATTCGTACCAAAGTTGCTCAATTGCGACCAAAAGCAGCCATCCATGAACGTGCTAATGGAGATGTTAAACTCTGTCCACGACGACTTAGAGTGCCTTGCTCAGAGGGTCATAACTGGTGACGAATCGTGGGTTTATGGTTATGACGTGGACTAAAACTCAATCATCAGCTGACTGCCCACTGGTCGAGCCGAAAAGAAAGCGCTCCAAGTTCGGTCAGTGTGAAGTTAACGACAGTTTTTTTTGCCTTCGATTGCAGAGGCGTGGTGCCATCATGGTTATCACCACAGGGAAAGAACGGTAATAAGAATAATTTTCTGGAAGTTATGCGCAATTGCGCAAGCAATCCGCCAGAAACGGCCGGATTTGTGCTGGAAGAACAAAATTGGCTTTTACCGATAACCCCTATCATCGTTGCCATGCGTGACTTTTTGGCCACAAAACAACACTAATGTGCATACCATCTATTCCCAGATCTGGCCCCCTGTGACTTATTCTTGCTTCCCTAAACTGAAGGCCCATGAAAGGGACATTCACTACATGACAGACAAGAGCGGAGAATGAACAAGATAAAAGAAATGATTTTGAAGTGCTGAAGATTGGGAAAACCAATTTAGCTATAAGTGTATAATATCTCCTTAATAAGGGATTACTTTGAAGGGGACAAATATAGATATTCATGAATAAATAAGTAATTTTTGAAAAAACACAAAATTCGCGATACTTTTTGATTCACACCTCGTATTAGAAAAACAAAATCTGGGTTTTGCAAAACTTCGGCCGAGCTGAAGTTAACTTTCCCCATTTTTTTCATAAAAACTAAGAAAAATTAAATTAAAATAACTTTTTAATATCAATTTTTTGGTTTAACAATATTAAATTTAGGTGGTAAATATTTAGTAAAATAAGTTTGTGGTGTAGACGGGCCTTCGACAACGAAGTTGTGTGGTGCAAACGGCCACATCACTTCCCACTGAATGGCAAAAGGAACGACGATATACATTCATACCAAGTCAGTCGGCGTCTTGCGCTCTTCGCACATCGGAACTCAATTAAGTTTAAATTTATCTTCTAAGATATTGTTAGAAATATAATATTTGTCCCTACAATAAATACACTCGCAAACCCCTACGGGACAACTGGTGACCCCGACGTGATCCAGTTGTCCTGTGGCCGTTTGCACCACACAACTTAGTTGGTGAAGCCCTGTCTACGCCACAAGTTGTTCATATCCATGTAGTAAAATTAGGAATACAATGGTGTATTGGCTAGTTACAAAATAAAATTTCACAGAAAAATGCGTATTTTTCATATTTAAACAAAAAAATTGTATCTTAAGAACCAGAACCAAACTTTGGTAGAAATAAATTTGGTTTAAATTGATTAATTGATGTGGCTGCAGGACTTAAAAATGTGAACAAGCCTCGTTCAATGCACGTTTACGCAAATTCGTTAACCTGCGGGGGGGAAAACGAACAATTTATTTGAAATCAGCGCTCGAAAATATCTTTCTATCTTGCTATCTTCTGTGGTTCAAAAGTTACCTTATTTTTTAATTTGTGTTATTTGAATAGAACACCTTTTGAAAATGCCTTTTAATGAAATTTGAATTCATGATCAAAGTATTCATTGCACAATCCTTCATCAAAACAAAACACTCACTAAATTGTTGTTGTAGTTTAAAGTGTAATTTAAGTGTAAAATTCTGTTTACCATGACTCCACGTGATCTTTTGCTTATTTTGTTGTTTTTCTGTGTACACTTTACCATCAATTTAATTATACTCTATCGTAGTCAAGTAAACGAAGCTAAAATCAAATGGATTTGAATGTGCCGCTTAAATTAGCAAACAGTGCTGCCACACTGCTAAAATGCAAGACTGTTAAAACCACACTGTTAGCCAGCCTACAGAGCTGGCTGGCAACCGGAATGTAGAACTCGAAGCATTATTATCGTTATCAATATCGATATTTTTACCACGGATGATTTGTCTACGGTCACTCTGTTCGGACATGCTCCTCAAATTGTAAACACAATTTAAATTGTCGTTTCGCTGCTGCAACCTTACCTATTATAGCGAATCAATATGCCGGATTTGAAGAAGGATAAGGAGATCAAGTCCCTGGACGAGGGCGGCATTGAGCTTGTAAAGCCTTATGGCCAGAACCAATACCACAAGTCCATCAAGAACATTGGGCAGGACATTCAGAACGCATGTGTGAATTGCAAAGAACCCACCAGGAAATATAAATGTAGCAAGTGTTTGGCACCCTAGTAAGTAGTTGCTTCAACTCCATGAGAAAGACACAATAACAAACTGTCTCTCCTAACCAGCTGCTCGGTGAACTGTTACAAGTCTCATAGAGATTCCACACAATGCCAGGAGCGGCAAGAGGAAATCGCCAGGCAGGCACCGCCTAAGGCCAGCGAGCCGGAACAGGAACCCACATTGTATGCCCCCTTTAGCACAGAGGATAGTGTGCCGCTAGAGAAACTGCAGCAACTAGGTGGGTGTAGTTTGCTTTGAGACTTTCAGTCATAATAAGATTCTAACCCTTTCAGAGCACTGCGAATCCCTCAAGCAATTGCTCTATAATCCCCATTTGCGTACGCTGCTGCAACAAGTTGATGTGGCCCACAATGCGCACTTAACCATGACGGCGGCCATGCAGGAGCCATTGTTTGTGGAATTCGCCAATGTGTGTCTACAGCTGGTGGAACCCATGACTGAAACGGAACGAGCAGAATTTGAGCTAAACACTTGACACTGCGAAAGTACTTAGATGTTATTTTAATATAGATAATACACGATAACAAAAATAGCTTTATGTGCTATATATAAATATGTATAATACAGTGTAAATAATCCCTTTGGTTAATACAGTTTACTGTCGGTGCCCTCAGATCTAAAACTCGCTAGGATCATGCTTTAAACTGTCAACTCCTTGAGAAATGTATACAAACAGATCCCGGGGCAAATGACACTTATCCAACTCTCTGGCCAGAGCAAAGTAACGTTGACGTAGCAAATAAGCCACTGCCTTGGGCTGCCGATTACGCGTAAAGACTCCCTTTTTGTTGCCACCGACGCGGGTTATAGCTAGAATATAAGAATTGGGAGTCAAAGCATTGGCTGTAATCTAAGCCCTACTTACTCTGAGCCGTCTTGAAGTCAGCAAAATTCCACACAAACTCGCCTATAAACCACTTCAGTCTACGCAGTTTGTCAAAAGCCTCGAAATGTTTGGAGAATAGCACCACCTGGTAGTCCTCAGACCATATAAAAGCGGGCAACTGTAAGAATTAATTCGATTGAAATGTTAATAGAAATTAAGCGTATATCAAAAAGATTTACTTGGGTATCGAATTTCTAATTCCCAAAGTTTTAAAGTATAATTTCCTACAAAGAAGCAATGAGGATCGTTTACCATATAAAAATAATGAAATGTTTTGATAAATTTAAGTAGAATAGAGACGTTGAAGCGACTAACGAAATTCGGAGCGTTTTATAGTAAAGTCGCCTTAAACAGGTTATGGTCGCTTATTCCAGGTCATTTTCAAGCACTTTTACGCGAATTAAAGCCACCTTAAAAAGCATTTTAGGTCATTTTGAAAGACTTCTTGGAGGTTTCTTAAGGTTGAGCCATTCCCTCTACCCTCTAAGCGACTATAACGGAATTGTAAGCGCTTTCTAGGTGTGAAATGCACTTTAAAGTCGATTCAAAGTAATTTTGAACTACACTTAATGAACGGCAAATCTACTTTTAAACGACTTGTGACCGACTTTTCAGCTACTCTTACCGGTTAAGGGACTCCCAAGCACGTTGTACCACAAACATTAAGTAACATTAAAAAGTTCATAGCGAAATTCGAAGCCTTTTCAAGGGACTAAAGACGCTTAAGGTGAATTAAGGGCAAATATGGAAGGATTTTAAGTGACGTTAACGAACTTCGAAGCGTTTTCTATGGACTAAAGCCACGTTAAACCGAATTTAGGTCATTTTGGAAGCCTATTTTTTTAGAGTTAAGCGATTCCTTCGCTTTTCTAAGTGACAAGGTAAAGAAATTCTGAAGCTGAAACGTTAGATTTAGGTGCCCATTGCTGCTTTCAGATTTGCTTGATAATGAATCTTTCTTTCAAAATCTTTTTCCAAACGAATTGCTTTTAGTTTTTCTTGCGTATAATGCATAAAGCATAAGCTGGCGTCTTAAACCTCTGCAGGTGAGAAATTATTTTACATCTATCGTTTTACTTTCGAGTTTTTTGTCATGGCTGTCCAATGAGCCAACGCTGCTGAGCTGATTCGCTGAGCAATTATCGCTCAACTTTTTGCTACATTTCTGTATAGGAGACCTCGTAAGCCAATTCTGGGATCTAATCTCAGCTCCCAAGAACAATCGTTCTTTGTTTCACATGCTTCATCTATAATATCTAAAGATCTTTGGTAGAATACATAGGAACTACGATTGGTACCTTTCGTTTTAAGAAAGGAGATTCCTTGAAAAAAACCAATAAAGCGTATAGCCATATAGAAAACTAGGGACAATTCTAAGAAACTTTCACCAATTAACCGTGGGTCTAAGATGAATTCTTTTACTCTATTTTACTTTTGTGACTGTCTTAAGACATATGTTAATTTGCAGTTTTTGGTCGAGGTCTGTTATGCTATTGGCATAACTTTAAACAGAGGCACACACCACAACAAAGGAGGCTTCAGGTTTGATCGGACGCGTTTCATGAGGGACCAAATCCTCCCAGCGATCTCAGGCTCAAGACCTCGAGCCGGTAAAAACTGCAAGTTCAAATATTTTAGTACATTTTGAAATAAATCTAAGAAATCGTCGTAAGGTCGATAGTTATAGACTCTATATCCCCCGAAATTTGCATATATCTAATCAATTTTATGTAGAAGCCTTACAAATTGGCAAAAAGCCATAGAGTTTCGAATGCCATCACTTTTGTTACTGCCGAACATTAAAATTGGTTTTCCTTATAACTCGACCATCGTTCATCCGATTTTCATGATTCCTTCGGCGGATCGATACATTATGCTGGTTACTAAATGTGAGAAAAGGTACGAAACATCTATCAAAAAACCGTGGAGGATATGACTTTTTTCAAATTATGGGGGGGGGGGGGGGTTTTGGCGAACTTTGGCAACAAACTTGATCTGCCTGTAAATATAAGAAGTATATGTCCCATACATCTCAAACCTCTATCTCTTACCATCTTTGAGATCTACAATGTTTTGTACAAAAGCTTTAACATAACGACAAGAAAATCTTGAAATATAACATCGCGAACATCAATTCCAAAGTCCAAACATACTCCATAAGCAAAATACATATCGCTCACTGACTTCAACACTGTCATTACACTAAGTAATCCATTTTGTGAGAATCTCTATTAAAGTTCTTAATAGATTTAACACAAACTCCATAAAAATGAAAACATTGAAAGCTTTCTGAAGGTTATATCCGACTTCGAGGCCATTTCGTTGGGAGATATGCGTCCCCCATTGAAGAAAAATGGCAATTATTATAATAAAAGTTTACGTACCGATGTACTTTAACGTTAAATTCTACAATTCGGTTATATATGGCAGTCTCTTGCTTTTTAAGTTTATAAAGTCAACGCGATATTTATCTCCAATACTTCGAGAAACAGTTGACATAGTAATCCAAAATAATTCATACTTTGCTCATCCCAAAAACATATTGCTGGGAATGCTTTATGATAAGAGAAAAGACATTCGCAAAAGGGCCTTAAAAACTGATATTGCATTATAGAGATATAGTTTGTGACGTACAAAAGAATTAGGACGTATAAAAGCACAACTAAATTTTGATTGCTCAGATTACTTCGACATGGTTGACTTAAATAATGATAGTGTTCTGTCTGAGCCTGCATTTACAGCAAACATTCCATGTAAAGATATAGAGTTTTTTGAGTTTAAAGATCCGCCTCTTCTTGACCCAGGGATTCCATGTCATGTCCTAGGATCTGAGCGTTGTGTCCAACTACTTACAAATGTTTCCCGACTCGCAATCGCACGGAATAGAGATGAAAGTCGTGGAGATAAACCCCCGATAAATGGTTCGTACCTTTTGCACATTTAGTAATCAGCGCCGAAGGAATCATGAAGATGGTCGAGTTATAAGGAAAGCTAATTTTTATGCTCGGCAGAAACAGTTGCAAAGCGATGGGCAGCACATTTGACACTCTGTTGGTTTATTTTTTGCCACTTTGCATGGCTTTTACATTAAATGGACTATATGCAAATTTTGGGGCATATAGAGTCAATGACTATAGTTTCGGTGCTTGACATACTTTCTTAGTAGATTTTTTTCCAAATTTATAAAAAATATTTTTATTTGCGGCCGGTCGATATGGCTATACGCTTTATTGGTTTTTTCAAGGAATCAAGAATTCATCACCCATGGTTTCTTGGTGAAAGTTTTTAGATTTGTCCCTAGTTTTCGATTTTGTCTATGCCAAAAAAATCGACCCCTAGTGTCTTTATATTTTTATAGAATGAACCGGAATACTTGAATTAGCACACTAAGTTCATAAGAATTTAGCATACGGACACCTCCCAGTTTATTTCTCCTAAGCTTAAGTATCCATCTGGGTTCATCTGAAGTTTTGGATGTATCCCAATTGATGTCTAGGCGTAGTGTCTGCAAGATCAGAGACGACCATTAAAAGTAAGCGGCGAAAGGTTTTTGATTCCGTCGATTTAGGGCAGGGCAAATTAAGGTTCGTCACGAAAACGTTTGCAAGGAGCAGAAAGTGTGGCCTTGTGTTCCAACCAGGCACTGCCCTATTAGAGCTCTTACGTTAGATGAGCCGTGATTTCTATTGAGACACGTCTGCCTTAAGATTTTACAGGCTGAGACTTGCGGCATTGTTTTAGTGTTTCTGCGGGAAAATCGGTACAAGTTACTGAATCATAAGTGAAAAGGCGAATTGTACTCAAGGTATGTATTGATCACAAGGATCTCTGTTTGAAAGACACTCCAGTCATGAGGGAGTCGAATATATTAACTGGCGCCACGTCCATCCGAGTGTACACCTGCATCCACTCCATTTTTTAATCTTTGAGCTATCAGTTTTCGACCCCGTTGTGACTTTTTCAAGGTTACTTTCAAACCAAAGGTTTTGGTTCGAGTCGAGATTCATAGATAACTAGTGGAAAAATGTTTGGCTTCTTCGTAGCTTTTAAACCAAACTTCATTAGGATTTGACTAATAATCAACATTTCGTATCAAACCAAATATATTCCAGTCATAATATTGAGGAATATATTTGATTTTTACGTTCTTATAAATTGACCTTTTAAGAAGTTTAAACCGAAATTTGTTTTGAGGTTTGTAAGGTCAAAGAAGATTCCACCAAACAAACTAACCGCAAGGGTTTTACGAGGTTCGGGTTAGAACCGGCCTTGCAACCATGCTTTAAAGCATCTTTCTTTTCAAAAATAGAATAATAATGTATTGAACCGAAGCTCTTTAAATTTTTTTTGTGCTCTTTCCTTTATATAACTTACCATATGCATACCCTCCATGGTATCCGCTCCATATTCAAACATAATCACTGGTTTCAGATAGCGATCATGCCAGTGCTTGGCCTCGTTGTACAGCAGATTTACAATCATATCAGTTTGTCCCGCATTTTGATACCAGGCATTATAGCGATTGAAACCGACAATATCCAAATACTGAGCCAACTTGCAGAGACTTGGATCGGCATTGAGGGCAGCCGTTAGTGGACGTCCTTGGGCTATGCTTCTAGTATAGTTGACCAGAGCTCTAAAGCGTTATACTCTTGCATTTTAAACTTACTTCTGGTATGCGTTTCATTCCTACCTACCCAAAATACGCCTCAGCACCTTTCTTAGTGGAACGCGGTTCATTGGCTATGGACCAGGCTAGGACACTAACATGATTTCGATCCCGATGTATTAGTTGCTCCAAAGCGGACATATGATTCTCCAATAACTCTGGCTCAAAGAGATCTATATTAACCGCAGAGCATTCGTCTATGATCATGATGCCTTGCTCATCTGCAAATTGCATGGACTCCTCGGAGTATGGATAGTGCGAGGTGCGATAGGCATTCGCACCTATCCATTTCAAAAGATTGAAATCGCGTGTAATCAAAGCATTATCCAGGCCCTTGCCGCGTATCTGAAGAAAAAGAAAAGTAAGAGTTATTTAAAATCCATTGGAATTAGAATCTGAAAACTCACATCCGCATCCTCATGCTTGCCAAAGCCTCTTAGATAAAGCGGTTTTCCATTGATTAGCAAAGTTTGGTTGCTCCAACTAAAGTTACGTATGCCCAGGGGTAATCTATAAACATCCAAGAGCAACTCATTCTGGTAAAGACCAAACTCTACGGTGTAGAGATAACCCGGTTCAGGATGCATCAGAAAAGGCCACCAGGGTTTGACATTGGGCACCAGTAGAGTGCCTTTGGTCATCACTCGGTTGATTTGATGAGCCACCACAACTCCTTCGCGATCCCTTAACTTTAGCTGTACATACTTCGATTCATCGTCCTCTTCAACTAGCCAAACTCGATAATCAATGCGTCCTATTTGCCCCTGAGAAATCTGCGTCTTGACCTCTATATCCTTTATGTAGACCAGTGGAGTCGTGTACAGCTGTACCGAACGGTGTATGCCCGCATAGTTGAAGAAGTCAAAGGTGTAACTTTGTTTCCAAGTGACGCCCCCATCTGTGGTCACATTTTCCACTTGTCCCTGGGGTATGGTGCGGTTATTCAATCGGTTGTCACACATCAACGTCAATCGATTCTCTTGCCCAAAGTATAGACTAGCTGAGATCTCCGCCTCGAAGGGCAGATGTCCTATGCTGTGGTTCAACAACTTCTGGCCATTTATCCACACCACTGCCTGATAGTGAACGCTGCCGAAGCGCAACCAAGTACGTTGATTACTCTTCCAAGATGAGGGCACAAAGAAGTGGCGCTCATACCACACAGTGCCCACATGATCCCGGAGTTCGTAGTCGGTGCTCAGATCATTATACGAAGCTGGCACAGGCATAGGTATGGAGTTTCTCAAGCTACTCTCGTACCACTTTTCGCGCAGGCCCTGCAATGGATCACTGACATTGCTCTTGAGTAGACGCCATATCCCGTCTAGATGGCGTACTTCACGAGTTTCGGACTCCCGAGGATAGAGAAGACCCACTGTGGGTGACGGCGGCACCACATTTCTATATACATACTCAGTGTCCTCAATCTCAGCAGCAACTAGCTCAAGGCAGACTATTAGAGGAGGAATACCAAACCAGAAAACTTAGATATTTCCATGGCCAAAAGGGTAGGAGGAAATTTTTCGTCTTTTTTCTATTGCATTGTTATTGTTTCAAATGTTGTGATAAGCCAAAAACTAGGTGGCAACGCCATTTTACAACAGATGGAAGAATGGTACAACAAGCAAGGTACGGCGCTCTCAGTATTCACAAATATTTTTGTTTTCTAACGCAAGCACTGCATATTTTAAGTACTAACAATTTCCATTAATAACAAATATTAATTTTTATATTTTTCTTCAATGTATAACTTTGCATAATTTTTAATGTTTAATGTTCGATTTTTTTGCATTTTTTATAGCTTGGGTATTTGAGAATATCGTCCTCAACGCATTTTTTGAAATTCGAAATACTTTAGAAGATATAGCCCTTTTAATGACCCAAAATGACCCGATTTGCCTAGCAACTACCAACTTTAAACGCGTTTATCTCGAAAACCACGTTTTTCGAGCTGGCGGCACTGATTGCGCCCGTAGTTCTGAACCGATTTTGATGAAACAAAGTGCAATCGATGCAGAATTTTAGCCATTTTGGCCCCTATTTCAATCATAATTTTAAAAATTTTTTATTTTTTTTTTTACAATAAACTACAAAAAAATTGCCCAAAATCGATTTTTCATTTTTCAATGGCCGCCATTTTATAAAAAAAAATTCGCAAAATTGTGATTGAAATAGGGGCCCGAATCACATCTGTACTGAATCTAACGCCGTTTACTTTTTCCATTTCAGATGATCCGAAGTGAAGTTATCCGTGCCGCCAGCAGCATACCTTTTTTTCGTATCATTGAAGGCCGATACTTTGAAGGCCGCGTACAAACTAAAACTTTTTGACTAGCCTATTAAGTTCTTAATACAATAAGGAAAACATATTTAAATTAACTCATATCGTTCTCAAATAAGATTTTTTTATAAAAAGGGCAAAAACAGCCAACAGCAATACTCTAATAATTTCCGATTTATTTTTTCAGTTTAACGAGTTAAGATGGGGACTGGGATTTCTTCCAGGACGACCAGCCGTGGAAAGACATCCCTCCTCTTAGAGCTCCAAGTGATGAAAAAGGTAAGTTTTATCAAATTTTTACGGCAACCTGCGATTCTTAATGACCCAATACAACATCACTTTTTCGCTCTAGGCTTTCCCTACACTCGTTTCATCCGAGCTCACGCACCTGCAGCTAATCTCCCCTTAATGAGGGAACGAAAATTGGAGGAACAAAACAAAATGAAACTACACTTAGTTTCCAAAAAATTACACGACTAACAAAATGTAAATTGAATTGAATTGAAATTGAAATATGGATTTTAAGGAAAATTTGTGTATGAATAAATAAATTAAAAATAAATTGTCAATAAATGAATTTGGACCAGTCACTCGGACGTCCTTCTAAGACTGGCCACCATGTGCCTGTGTGGAATGACCATTCAAAATGGAATTAAACTCAAACCTAAAACATCGCCTACTTAGTTTCCTAAAATTATTTTCAAATAATATTTAAAAAAAATTTTAATAAATAATAAAAAAAAATAAAAAAAAAAACAAAACAACAAAAAAATTTAATTCAAAGCACATTCCACACAAAAAACAAAAAAAAAATAAAAAAAACAACTTTTTTTATAAAATTTTTTCCAGTCAAAACCAACCCCCCGTAAAAAAAAAAAAAAAAAAAAAAAAAAAAATTTTTTTTTTAAAAAAAATTTTATAAAAAAAAAAAAAAAAAAAAATTATTTAATTTTTAAAAGCTTGAGGTTTAAAAGTAAATTTAACGAAGTAAAAAATATTCTCTATAAACTTCATATTTATTTTGCCAAAATTTTTTATACTAGTAGGCTTTGACTTTACAAATGTTGTTGGAGTTCTGAATAAAAACCGACAAGGGCTCACTTTTAATTTGGCATTCGCTGGGACTGGTCGCATTCGACTACTCCAAATTTTATTATTATTGATTCTTTTTTTAATTTTTTTATTATTTTTACTGTAATTTCAAAGGTATAGCACTACAGTACTATGGGAATATTTCTGCAAGCACGCAATCCAAACTGTTTAATCAGCTGTGCTTTGTAAACATTGCTAATTGAAATATAATAAAGCAAAATGAATGATTTTAATTTTGACTATGAAGTGCTTGTGTAGCTAGCGGGATATATTGTTGCGGATGATGCATTCCCACAGCACAAGCGCATAATTAAACCCTATGGTTCTAGAAACCTATCCACAAAAGGAAACATTTTCAACTACCGACTAAGTCGAGCTCGTCGTTGTATTGAGAATGCATTCGGCATTCTTATTAAGAAGCGGGAAGATCGTTCGGGGTTATTGTTATCCAAGTACTCGCCAAGTAAACCGGCGAAGCCATCAGTTGCTTTTGGCTCTCCACCTTACGCCTTTTTGACCACCACTTTTGTCAAGCATCACTTTTGTCCAATGGTACCTTAAACTGTCGCGCAGAGATGTCCACGCGATCTTACATTCTTTCGCTAGAAAGCATATTTTATATTAATGATTTTAATAACTTTAAAGACATTAACATGTACATATCTCCAGAAACACTTTCCCATGCCCTTTTCAGAAAAATCTTGTCCATATTTTCATATCATTTGTTGTTCATATCTTTAGAATTATTAAAATATAATTTCTCCTGACCTTGAGACGGTTAAAACTAGCACTTGTGACTAAAATTAAAAAGAGCGCAATAAATAAAATTTCAAGACCAACTGTTCCCCAAGCCTTAACAAAAGCCCTGACTACGTCGTCTTCAGTTAAAGTATTGAGGCAAGAAACATAATAACCATAAGAATTTCAAGCAGAAGCCAACCACAAAAGCAAGAACAAGTTTTGGTTTAAACAAAATTGTAAAAAAAAAAAAAAAGAATTAGTCAAGTTTATAAAAGAGCTGAGAAACCAGCGAAAAATGGTTTATTAGATTGTACCAAAGCAAACCTTCAGAAAATGAAAAGAATGTTTGGTACCAAGTTGGGAAGACCCAGGTTTTGAAGGGAATCTTTGGAGCAAAACTTATTAAACCGAGCTTTTCATTCAATTATTTCTCGAGAAAAGGTTTTCCAGATCTCTAATATTAATGCAAGTTCAAGACTATCGCCTCCATATTCATTAAATATCGGCTTTGTATTCCAACTTTTCATTCATTCATTTCTTTTAAAAGCTATGCCAGATCTCTAGCTTTAATGGAAGACTGCGAGGCCTAGACGAAAATGCAGAATATTTATAAATACCATTTCGATCCCTAATGCAACCTAATAACCCTTAGTTATGGATCCGATATCCCCATGCGGTCTGCCAATACAAAAACTCTAGAAATCTTTGTGAATTATTCGGTTCCATTTTTCTGGTATATGTGCACACCACAGGCAGGCAAATACGTGGAGGTTGAGAAGTCACCCTCAACACTCTTTGCCAGAAGACTGTTGGGTAAACGAAGGAAAGCCTGAAGCAGAGTGAGACGCCACGCCTTAAGATTTACACATATTTTATATCATCATAATGAACCCTCCCATAATCAGACTTATACAAAGTCACACTTCACACAAAGTAAGTTAATATGAATGTACACATCAATTCAATCGTTACTCAAAGAGTCTATTTTGTTAAAACGTACAGTATGGTCATGTTAAAACCCATTTTTGACTTCCTATTACTTGTAGGTGCAGGGCTACAACCCGATCGGTAATAGAAATTGGTTAGAAGTGGATTTCAGTCAGCGGTTCCCGCAGATTTGAATCG